>JAGFPH010000245.1:67220-78560 GCA_018207615.1 Philaenus spumarius | reverse complement strand
AATCGAAATGGTATAAACGCACTTAATCGAAATGGTATAAACGCACTAAATTGTTTAGCTTTTCTGTTCATCAATTACGAATCATAGGTACTAAACTTCAGCATTTTAGATTTGTGAGAATTTAGTAGAATGTATATTTATTGTCAGAGATAGTTACATTCTTCTTACATTTATTTGTCTATAAGCTGAAGATTATGACTTCGTGCGTACTTAACAAATCAATGACACAACCCATTATTATAGGCTACTCCTGACTGATGAACACAATAGACTTGAACAATCACTCTAAACTTAAAATTGAAGGTGAACTATTGAAGGAGAAATCTGGGACTGGGAATCAATGACAGATTAAACTGGACTGAATATGTAACTGAGACGTGCAACACAGTATTTGATCATGTTAGTCCTGTTATTAGCATAATAGTTTTAATAAATAAACTTTGTTAAATATAGGTTTCAGCAAATAAGATGTAACACATGCACTAGGAAAATTACAATATTTTAATCTCATTTTTTTATTTTTATTATACTTTTGCAGTCAAGGTTGAAGTTGTCTGTTTCTTCAGCAATAATTTATAGTATTGCTTTGGTTGAAAATAAAAAATCAAACGAACGAATCTAAGCTGAAGAATTTAATGTAAATGTAACACAGGAATTTTATTTATCTATAAAATATCGTTTTATTTTTGAGATTTGTATTTTTATAACACTATGTGTTTTTCTTGTAGACGAAAGTAACAGTATATTTTGTACATGATAGAAGAGGTGCATACCTAGGTGGGTATGTCTGAATATAATCCTATTAACCTAACACAACTGTACACTCAAAACGAAGAGATTATATTTCTTTACTCCGTACAATTAAATTAAATTTAAAATGTAAGATTTTAAATAAACACATGGTTACAGTGAATATTGTCTTAAAACGATTTAAGGAACTAACTATAGTTAAAAACAGTAAATTAAATATTTTATAATTTTTACATTTATATGGAACAACTATTATTATTTGAAATAGGCCTGGTATTACAAGTGCCTTCGAGCAAATTCGGTTTTATCTATACTTATACCACGCTTTGATTGATTGATAGATTGACTGATAGATTGATTGACTGATCACAGTTTCTCAAAACCATACCACCTAGGAACTTGAAATTTGGTACACATATTGCTCATAGGCACTAGAGGCGCACTGAGAAATGATTTTAAAATATTTGGCCTGTAAGGGTTGAAACAACCCCTAAAAGAATAAAGATTGTTTGTTATATAATCTCAAAAACCTTACCTCCTAGGAACGTGACATTTTGTATATATTTGGCCTGTAAGTGTTGAAACAACCAATAAAAAATAACTATTGTGTGTTATAATTTCCTTAAAACTAGAAAACTTAAATTTTGTACATTTATTTCTTATTCGATAGATATAAAAAGTAAACCAGTTTTACATTTTGCCACGTTCTGGTAAAGGGTGAAAATATAGAAACAACCCCTAAAATAATAAATATTAATTGAATACCGGCCTAGGAACGTGAAATTTGGTACACTTATTGCTCAATAGGGGATATAGGCGAACTAAGATAGGATTTTTAAATGTTTGGCATTTAAGGATTGAAACAACCCCTAAAACAATAAACATTGTTTGTTATAATTTCCAAGCTAGAAATCAGAAATGTTGTACATTTATTTCTTACAAGATACTTATAAAAAAATTAACCAGTTTTACATTGTCTCACTTTCTGCTTAGGGATAAACATTTAGTTGCAATCCCTATAACTATAAATACTAATTTAATGGCGCCAAGGAACATGAAATATTTGGTACACATATTGCTCGTAGGCGCTAGAGGCGATCTAAGATAAGATTTAAAAATATTTGGCCTTTAGGGATGAAACATTCTATAAAACAATAAATATTGTTTGCTTTACTTTCCTTAAAGCTGAAGTTTTTACATTTATTTCTTACAAAACACATATGAAAAGTAAATGAGTTTTACATTTTGTTAAGTGCTGTTAGGGGTAAAAATGTGTTAACAACCCTTAAAATAATACATATTAATATTCATACTTTCCTTAAAACTAGAGAGCTGACACTTTGTACATTTATTTCTTACACGATACATATAAAAAGTAAACCAGTTGTACATTTCATTACGTGCTACTAGGGATGAAATTTTGATAAAAACCCCAAAAAACAATAAATATAAATTTTTATATTTTCCTTAAAGATACAGAGCTGAAATTTTGTAAATATGTTTTACAAGATACATATACAAAATAAAACAGTTTTACATTTTGTAACGTGCTGCTAAGGGTTGAAAATGTAATAACAAACCCTAAAAACAAAAATATTGATTGGAATTGTTTCTTTAAAGCTAGAGAGCTGAAATTTGGCACTTATTAATTTTAAGAAAATATTTTAGACGTAAGCTGATCAAAACTATCCCGATCTAGTATATTCGCATTCGCATTTTAAAGACATATCTGGGTGATTGCAAACATCCAGTTAAGACTGTGATTTACCAGTCTGTAGATTTAGAAGTGGAAAAAGAAGACACACTTCACTCTGAAATTTTTACTGATTAAATTTATGTAGTACACATACCGTGACAAAGCCGCTTGACTGGCCTCCAGGGAACAATAAATACCAAACTAATTGAATATAGATATAGATGTTATAATTCACTTTAATGAAATAATAGATGAAAGAAAATGATAGACAAATATGACAATTAATTATGAATCTTGGTGATGCGAGAAACAAATTCTGTAGCAAAGCACTGGTATTCAGCTAGTAATTAGATAATAATCCAATAATAGATAATTTTAGATACTTAGATAATTTAATTATCTTATTCTGATCTAGGTGTTAGAACCAATGTTTAGAAGAAAATTATCATCTAATTGCATTGACAAATTTAAGTTCAATGTAACAACTTTATAAATATATAAAAGTTGAACAGTTTGTACATTGTAATTTAATTTTGTGTGTCTTGTTGAATGTTTTTTTTTCTAAACCGTCTCCTTCAAAAATGACAAACACAAGTTTCATTGTGGTTTTTTTAAGATTTTGTTTTAGTCCATTGATGGTTTTTGGTTTCTTTACTGCTTTACATCTATTTTGGTTATAATATTTTCTAAACCTAGTTGTACATCATTTCTTCTGGTGATGATCATTTGATGATATGATTATAATTTATATTTATAAAATTATTGTCAGTGTGAATGTCAATGATGATAAATGATTGTTACTTCATGAGTCCTGCATACATCTAGTTATCATTATTTTTTATAAAGTAAACTGTAATGCTTGCATATTCTGCGTGTAAGAATATATAGCTAAGAAATAAGTTGATATATTCCTTATATTCGTATACTTTAACAATATACAGTATATATTGTATTATATATAAGACATTACTTCTGAAAGGTAAAAACTGGAAAATAATAAGAGAACAAATCCAAACCGGATACAGAGAAGCTTAACTCAGCTTAGAAAACAGGAGACATGCGTTCTTTACGTTTCTGGAATATGGTTTACCTTTGATCCCCTTAATACTTCAGAAACATGCTTACATAATACAACAACTTGTTTTTTTTTTTTTTTTTACATTTATTCATGTGAATATTTCCTTTGCAGTGTTTAAACACATTTTATATTGAATTAATATGGAATTCGATGCTGAATATGTGGGTATCCGGTAAATTGGTTCTAGCTCAGGAATTTAATGATAAAAGACGTCTGAATAAGAAAACACAATTTTCATTGATAAAGCTGAGTTTTCTATTTAAATTAATATAAAGTACAAATGCAAAACTTATAATAAAGCTTAAATTAAATTTATAAAATAACAAATTTATTACTGAAAAACACTATACTCAATTTTCCACTTTATCTGTTGCTCCCGCTGCTCAGTTGTTTTTATTCTCTTACCAATTATAGTTGCAGGTTGCAGCATTATTTTATTACAAATTTATAAAATACTTAAATTTAAATGCCCAGGATTGTATAGAAAACGAATTTAAACTTAAAATTTCGTTCAAAATCTATTGTGTACATTCTAAGGTACTCAGTCATTGTAATTAATTAATTTTTTTACATGATAAGGTTGGATTAAGAGCAGAGGAGTAACTAAAAACTTGGGGAACGCTGGGGCAAGATAATTTTTGGGCCCGCACGAGGGATATGGATAAAATGTTGGAAAATTAACCCCCAAAAACGTGTTTTAATGCATTCTAGAAGTCAAATTTACCACGTTTGTAGTACCTATGTGTTTTATTGTGCACATGATACTGAATTGAAAATGTTATATTGAAACACTGAACGATTTGCAACATTATTTACAATCTATCTGGAACTACCTCTGTAACCTGTATCTTTCAGGCTACTACATAACTACACTCATAACTTAGGCTACATGAATTGGTTTTAACAAAAAAAATTACATGAATTTTTTCCATAATTAGTTTCAAGTAACTTAAATTAGTTTCAACTTTTGACACTAAAATATGTAAAGGATGTCAGATGATTTGATTTCGGATTACTTCGTACAATTTGAATATTAATTTATATGAACATATGTTTTCTCTTTATAGGCCAGTCTTGAATAAATGTTACAATAGAGAACGTGTACTAACTTCTTTTATTATTGATTGTTGATTACAATTATCAATTATTACTTTATATAATTATGTTAACAGGTTATGGGCCGATTATAATCAGGTAAGTTACACAAAAAAAAGAAAAAATTAGTTACTAGAATAACAGTCTTGAGAATTATTAGCAGTTTGCTATTATTCAAGCTCTCAGAAAGATAACCTAAAATGGCTGCATCGACTATAACTTTTCCTATGCTTTCTGCTGACAACTTTATGAATTGTAAATTCAGAATAGGTATTGTAATACAAAAGGAAGTTGAAAACTATTGACTCAGAAGTAGAAGCCCTTAAAGGTAATGAAATAATAGAATTTAAGCGGAAAGATGCAAAGGCACAATGTGTTTTAGTACAGTCCTTATTGGATAAATACATATAATATGTACAGGATGCTAAAAGTTCAAGACAGATGATTGAAAGTCTAGAAAATGTTCTTCAAAGAAAGAGTGCACTTTTTAAAATATATTTGATGAAAAAGTTATTGACACTAAAATTCGTGGAAGGCGAATTGCAAGAACATTTTAATAAGTTTGAGAAATAAAGGAGCATGATGTAGTTGGTAAAAATGTGATGGATGATACTGACAAAACTTCTTATCTTCTACTAACAATGCCAGATCGCTTTGAGAGTGTTATTGTGTCAATAGAAACAGTTTATGAATAAGGATAAATCAGCATATCTTATACCTTGTAAAAACAATATTATTAGATTCAGAACTCAAAAGTAAAGAAAATGCTGTTAAAAAGGAAAGCAATTGTTCTTTCTCATCTCAAATGGTAAATAATAACAAAAAATATTTTCAAATGTTAAATACTAACAAAAAATTGACATAATATGTTACGAATGTGAAGGTAAGGGGCATTATAAGAGTGAATGTCCTTCTGCTAAATGTAATGAGTCAAGTAAGACAACTTATCGTGGTCGTGGTTATTGCGGCAATTCTAGAGATAGAAGCAGCTCTCATGGCCATGGCAGTGTTAACCATGCGTGAGTTAGTGAAAATTCAAAACTAGCTCAACAAATTCAACAAGAAGAATTAAAAGAATTTGTCTTTATTGCTGCGGGTGATAAAGTATATAGTGTATCGCAGAATAACTGTAATAGCATTAATTTCGTTCTGGACAGTGGTGCAACTAATCATTGGGTTAGCGCACAGGTAGAGACATTTTGGCAAAATGTAGAAAATATAGATGCATTGATGGAGGTTAAAATTACTAATGGTAATATTATGAAAGATGCAAAAAGGGTATACTTCGCTTAAAAGTTTTAAATTGTAAGGATAACTGCTACACATTCATATCAATAGTTTCTGGTTTTTCATATAATATTTTATCGGTTAAAAGAATGTCTGAAAAAGGATACAATGAATGTTCAACAGTGGTGGAAAGTTAGTTACAAAAATAGATTTTAAATTGCATGTAAAATGTAAATCAGTGGGTAATCTACACGTAGCAACGTTTTACTTACCTAAATTTTCTACAAATGAGGTTTGCTGTGTGACATCAAATAACGATATAGGCCTATTGTAGCATAGAAGATTCTGCAATTTAAATGCTCAAAGTATTAGGCTATTGATATTTCCATTCAGTTTTGGAACATGTAGTCCATGTAAACAGGCTAAGGCAAAGAGGAAGCCCTTTGAAAATGTAGATTTACCAAGATCAAGAAAAATTGGTGACCTTATTTACAGTGATCTTCCTGTTCTATTTAGAATACACAAAGGAATGGCGAGAGGTACTATCAAACCCTTACCGATGATTATTCACATTTTGTCGTTGTGTATTTGCTCAAAAATAAAGGCAAGGCAGAAAAAAACATTATGAACTATGTACAAAAATTAAAAGTCAAAGGGTATTAATGCTACAGAATTAGGTCAGATTGTGTTGGCGAATACTCGTTTCATGTGTTTAAACATTTTTGTAAATGTACAGTGCTGCGTATCAACTGAACCGTTCTCCAATAAGTACACTAAAAGGTAAGCTACCAACTCAAATGTATCTTGGGAAGGTAAATTTTTGATAAATTTAAATTATTTGGTGCAAAGACTTGGGCATACAAACTGCCGGTACCAGCCAATAAATTGGAATCGAAAGCAATAGAATGCATTATGGTTGGATATGGCACTAACGGATATAGATTGTGGGACCCAAAGACAAATGAGATAGTATTCTCAAGAGATGTCACATTTGATGAGAAATATTATAAGTATAAACCACAAGTCAGTGTGACAAATACCCCGCAAATTCCAATTGAAAATAACTGTTCTAAGGAAAGCTTGAATAAAACCACTATAGGAGAAATTCCTATAGAAGAAATTCAGACAACTTCAATTCATAAGAGCACCAGAGTTAAATCTGCACCAAGCAAATTAAAGGATTATATATGCTACAAAGATGATGATGATGACAAGTCTGAAATGAGCGAAGATGAAATGCATTTGGCATACTGTTTGTGTGCAGGAGTTTCAAGTTCCTTTGAAGCTGCGATGAATTTGGATGATGGTAGGAGAGAAGTTGCAGACAAATAAATCAGCGCTCTTAAAAAGCAAAATCCTGGGAGCCAGCTGCTTTACAAAAATGAGAAAAGGCAATTTATAAAAGTAGGAATAATGTTCTAAAAGTTAATGTAAAATTTAAAAGGTTCAAATTGAGAGGGAGTTTCAGATGATTTTATTTATGTACAATTTGGATATAAATTTATCTGAATATATGTTGTAACTCTCTAGGCCAGTATTGAATAAATATTACAATAGAGAACGTGTACCTCTTTTATTATTGATTGTCGATTACAATTCTCAATTATAACTTTATATATTTTAACAAAACAAAAAAAAGAAAGGTTTAAAGTTTGTTTTGATAATTAATTATTGAAAAGAAAATAATACAAGTGAAGGTGGGATATGATTTTAAATTATCACACAAGTTAAAAACGAAAGCAGATTTATTGTTACAAGCAAAACACTATAAGTTACATTAATATTCAAAACTGGAATCTTGTTCAACCATTAAAATTCCTTTTTTCTGGCTTTTGCTGAGAAAAATTCATCCCACCGAAATGTCATCAGGAAATAGTTTCATGAAGTTAACGGCTTCCGTTTAAACGTTATTTTCGCTTGATTTTTAAATAAATTCAGGGTGAACAATTTTGTAAGTGTTCAAAAACTGACTTCATTCTTTGAAATCGTGCGTCTAGTTGCCCACATAATGTGTCTATCATGGGGTGAAAGAAAGTCACTTTGAAGCAAGATTTTGGTTCTTGCAGCATTTTATCCTCGCTTATTTCATCAAAGTGCTTCTTTGTTTTAGCGAATCTTTATTGGGAAAACCCGAGCTCTATAACCCAACGCACACACATATTTGAAGTTTCTTCACTAGGTTTCCCTGTGAAATATTGTATCTTTTCTAAAAGTTTCTTGGGGCCCCCTGACTTCAAAAAACTTTGTATTAAGTAAGTGTTTTATTAACCACATTAAAAATTATATTTTATAACAATAAAGTCGTTTTCGATTAGCAAATTACGACCAAAATACACTTTTTTACATTTCCCCCATAGAAATACAAGTAGAGCCATAGGGCCGGGGGCGCCTGAGCACTGTCTCGGTTGCCCCGCCGTTAGTTACGATTAAGAGACGATGAAGTGAGGCAAAATGTATTTTGTGAATTTTTGTTTAATTTTGGTTATTCGAGGTACGTTATAAAATCTTGTCAATCCCAAATTTCACTTGTGGAAAATAAAATTTGTTTAAGGGTTTGTTTAAACAAACTCGTAATATACTTGCAATCTGTTATTTAACAGTGTTCCCAACCCTTATACAAATAGACTAATTGCAATATAGAATCGAGTAAATAGCACATACTTGCTCTTTCCTTGTAAAGTTAATTTTTACTTTAAAATTATGGATATAATCAGAACTCTAATTTTGATAGTATTCTAAAATTTTGATTAGTTTAAACAAAATTAACTTTAAAATATAATGTAAGTAATATAAAATATACTATAAATTAATTATATTTTTAAACTATGAATTTATGATTTGTTATGTTACACTTATTGAATCCAATCAAAACTTTTATTTATTTTATTGATTTTTTTTTATTGATAATGTCATATTTCTTTACAAATAAAATAAATATGAAATCTATTCAGGCTTAGTCATTGCTCTTATGACTGACTAAAGAGACTAAAAGATCAGTGAATAAATAACATTTAAAACGGAATCAGTTTAGATTAGTAAATAATTGTATTATTTAAAACAAAATAGTTTTAGATTGGTAAATAAATCTGATTGTAACAACTTATTATTTAATCATTGTGTAAGAGTATAAAATTGTGTACGTAATTTGTATTTTTAACTTGACTAACTTTCAAGTTTTAATACTTAAAGAATAATAACAGTTATTTAGTTAATGTCATCAGCTATTTAGACAATGGTTCGATGAAAGTCATTGAAGCCATTAATATGTCTTTCAAAGTGAATAATGTTTCTACGTACTGTAAGTATACTTTTCTTAGTTGCATTGTAAAATGAGGTGGTTTTTAGATTTATAATCGATCTTTCCTTACTTACAAAATAATCATCACTTAACTTATTGTAAAAGTAAGTTTAGCAACGTATTTGTATGCTGATATAGTATTTTCTGTATTGATCTAGTAGTTAAATATTATAACTGTTTTTGTTGTTCTGCCTTATGGACTGGTTTTAATATACTTATAATTAAATAAATACCTTATCACCTTAAATACCTCGTCACCGATTACAAAAACGATTACTGGACAGCGAGCAGTTTTATATATAAATAAGGTATTTATTTAATTATAAGTATTTAATATTATAATACTATTATTATTATTTGTATAAATATATGTTATTATTATATCAATATTATTATAATTATTATATTTATATTATTATTATTGAATATAATATAACTGATATTAAGTGTCACTGATATTTTAACACAACTATTATTTCAAGCAAGAATAAAGTATATGATTAAGTTTTGAGTTAAATGTGATATATCTAATAATGCTATTATAGCATGAATAAACATAATAATTTGTATTTGTAAAATCCCAAAGATCCCTAGTCTATAAACTTTCTAAAGAAGTGAACATTCTAGATAATGTATTCTGAGTAATAATTTATATAGTTTTGAAAACTTAAAATATTAACTAATAGTTAATAAGAGAGATAAAAAGTTTCTTAAATGGTAGGCCTAGAAAGGTGACAACCACTTTAAGGTCGATTTAACTTTGAAATCGACAATAACTTCTTAAATTTTCATAATTTAAAACTTTAAAAGTTATTTTTTGTTTACACTTTATAAAACGTTCATATTTAAACATTTCAAATAGCATATAGGTCGGGTTGAATTTCAAATAAAAATTCTTCTAAAGCTCAACATTTTTGTATTTAAACTTAGGTTATATTCCCAAACATTTTAAAATAGCGGCAAAAACACATATTATACATTTCGCACGGTCCCCTTTTTTGTAAGATATTGAAAACGCATGGAGAAAACAAAATATAAATTGATATTATTTTTTTAATTCCTGGAAAAAACATAACCAGTAAATCATTTTCATTAAGATTCAATGCAAATACACTCTACAAAAATATTTTTGTACAAATATTTTTGGTAGACGTTGGCTTGCTTTTCACATTTTATATGTTTTTGGTTTGTTTTTTTAATAGCCGTATAATTTATTTATTTAAAACCAATAGCTTTTAATTTATTTCTCTAACCAACAGACAGAAGGCAGTTATGAAATATTTATATGTAAGGAAATATATTAATAATCTGTATATTTAATTTATAAGGAAATATTGATAAATATATAAAGTTTGAATGTTACTCCTGTTTGTTATTATTTTATTCTTAAAATTGTATAAAGTTAACTCGAACGTGAAGTAACAATCAACGAAACAGTGTTACTATTAAAATACAAACCGTAAAAACCTGGAGAAATATAAACGATTTTCAGCAAAGGTTTTTGAATGGTTGTATATTTTTACCATATTATTTTTTAATAATTTTTCTTAATTGTTGTATTGTTAAATATAATAACCTCATATAAAATGTTGTTGGTTTCGTTAAAGCACAGATTAAAAATATTTAAATTGTATATTTAAAACATTCAAACTCTATGTTTTTAACTAGAATCACTTAATTTTTTAAGCTAATTTCAAAGTAAATGTATAAATAATAAAGCCAAACTTCAATAACAAATAATACAAATAGGAGTTAAGTATATTCTCACAGGTTGTAAGGAATTAAATTGTATATTTCAATAATGGGATTAGTACACTTAATTAAAATTATGGGTTATATACATCCGTCGGCCATCTTGCAAATAATTTCCGTTGACTTTGAAGTGGGAAATGGCTTTGATCATAGTAATAACCTATTTGCATATTTATTAGACATCCTTTATTAATACATTTTAAACGCCTCACCTACTACACCTTGTATTGGTGCAGCATACCCACTCTAGTATACGTAATTCAATTATTAAACATGCTCTTCGAAACAAATTAACTCATGCAATATATGCATTAGATATCCACTTAGAAAGATAAATTACATGTTATTATGATTGTTTCTAATCAAAAAGCTTAACTCATTATAAGTATAGATTTTACAGGTACACAAGTCACACTGCGAAGTTATTTAGCTAAACAAATACTA
>JAGFPH010000245.1:48081-67120 GCA_018207615.1 Philaenus spumarius | reverse complement strand
TGATTGTTTCTAATCAAAAAGCTTAACTCATTATAAGTATAGATTTTGCAGGTACACAAGTCACACTGCGAAGTTATTTATCTAAACAAATACTATATTTCTTCTGGTTTATGTATAACAATAAAATTGTGTTGTGTTATGTTCAAGTCTGGTTTATGTGTGACCTGATGATGAAACTATAGTTTTTCTTAACCGCAGGTGATTGATAAATAATTAGGCAGGAGAGAAAATATGGACACCAACCTTATTATTGTCTGATATTTATAAATCAATAGAAGTAGTCCAATATCGAACACACTAAGTAGTTATTCATAGAACAGTAATTAACTAATCGGTCAATTATCCACAAGATATATTCATGTATGTATCTTTTTCAATGATAAAAATACTTTATGTATAATTACAGATTTTTACGTTTCTATTATGTTATATTAACAATAAATTAAACATGTTACAAATATTGTATTAATTTTAAAATATATTCCTGATGAAAAGGTTAAACAATTAATTATGATTAATACATTCTCCAGTATTTAGACTTGTTTAATACAGAAAGCAAAGTAAACTTCAGTTCTAAAGAAAATTGAAACTAATTAATTAATTAAATTAGTTTAATTAATTATATTTCTTTACAAAAACTATACGAATGATGAAAATAATTAAACTTACCTACTCACAATGATTTTCCTAATTTTCCTTTGTCAAGGCTCACATTAAAGATTCAGACTAATTTCAGGTTTAACGTAATGTTATGGAATTTCAAACGTAAATAATTGAGGACGACCATATAATGTTATGTAGAAATTTGAAAAATTTACAATAAACCGATCAAAAAATACAGGGGTTCAAAAAGTATAAACTTTACTACTCACTAACTCGATCAACGATATTATAAAGCTCTCACCGTGGAGTCGGATACTTGAGATTGGGCAAACTTATAGGTCTTTAGGACAATTAAAGAAGAATCAATTTGATGGCAATACTGTAAGGAAGAACAGGACGAGGAAATATGAGTCACAGACAATGGAAAGGCAAACTGGACGAAAATCTTACCCCTGACTTCCAGAAGTGGATAGGAAGAAAGTATGGCAGTAGGCTATTACCTCACTGATGCGCTCACATACCATGGCGAGTTTTAGAAGCAGAAAAAACCTGGAGTGTGTTTATTGTGGACACAACTGCTCACACACTTTTACAATGGGTAAGATGGCGAGAAGACATAGACGTGCTTGGCAGTTTTATAGTCATCCCACTGGAGAGGTATTCACTCGTAGAACGAATGTTAGAAACAAAAATATCCTAGAAAACATATTATAACTACATACAAAACAATAGAGCATGATTAGTAGTACAAGTATTAAAACTTAGAAATCAATCTAAGCTTTCTCCTACTGTAATTTATTTGTTGTCACCGGGTCGTCGTCTTAGTATATAGTGGGAGAATGTTTGGAGGAGTTCTTGCTCTTGGAGCTTATTTTAAGACTTTTTTGTTCTTGGTGTTTTTTATACGACTAACCGTTTAAAAGTTAGACGGGTATAAAGTTCTAAAAACGCCCTACCTGAGCGTAAGATATTTTTATATGAAGTCATATTGAACCAATGAAAAAGCTCTCATCACTAATAAAGCAATGTTTAGACAAACAAGTAAATTTATAAAATAAACAAATACAGTTTTTGTTAATTTTCAAAACCATACTAAAGAGGAATTATGAGAAAAACTAGAGATTTGTCAAACATGAGAAATGAAGTAGATAACAGAAGTTCAATATCAGCTGTTCATTCTAAAAGTTACAAATTGTTATTTATCGAAATCCCTCAGTTTATTAACATACAAGTTTTCATTTCAAAGTACAGTTTTTAATGTTTTTATATTGGAAATTGGAGTCCACCTTATAATTTATGAGTGTTTTGGATTTTATTGAATTCTGGATTCTGAATCAGCAGATATTTGCACTCGATAAACAACAATTTGCAACGATGAGAATGAATATCTGTTATCAACTTCATCTTTCATGTGTGATAAATCTGTAGTTTTGTCACTTAATTTCTCTGCATTATGGTTTAAAAAACTAAAAATAAAAACCGTATTTTTTTATTTAAAAATTTATTTGTTTGTCTAAACAATGCTTTATTAGTATTGAGAGCGTTTTCATTGGTTCAAAACGTCTCCATACAAAAATATCTTCCGTTCAGATTGAGTGTTTTTAAAACTTTATACCCCTCTAACTTTTAAACGGTTAGTTGCATCAAAAAAACACCTAGAACAAAAAGTTCATAAAATATAGGGCGTTCCTTAAGAAATTCGAAAGTTGACCACCATATTGGAAAGTGGCAGCCATTTAAAAATATGTTAACTACATAGTTTTTAATTTCTCCAAAAACAAGGAAAGGTTCCTCATTTAAAGTTTCCTGCTGTCAGATTTATAGTTTACAAGATACCAATCAATGGTTGCCCATTTAAGAAAGGCCCTGTATATGATTAAAATATAAAAACAAAATATTTCTTCTGAAGTAAAACCATATTAAAATTGGATTTTCCCTCCTTATACTTCAACTAGTTTATACACTTTGTATTCGTTTGAATAAAGAATAGGAGCTTAAAACTGTTTTGTCGGAACACAAATTAAGGTTCGTTACGAGGCTAATGCAACCCACTTGAGTCTTTATTATACTAGTTTGTGAGATGATTTGAAAAGATACAAATATTAAAATCACTGGTACAGATATTTTATTTAAGTGCAGTTACCATATATGTATATATTTAACCTAATTTCAAAATCAACACAGAGCTGTAGTCCTCAACATTAACCAGATGCCATCACTTAATGTTTCGTCTACACTACACTATCAAAACATACGGCTAACCAATTCTTAATATCCAACTCACAAGCAAACTGAATTCATGAGACTACTTTTACAGTCCCAATCATATATTTCAGTCATTATTGAATATCCCCCATTTTGATTTAAATAACACGAATAACTGAATTTACTAAAATCTCATTCCCTGAATTTCCAGTAACTCTCACTTTTAATAATCTTCTTTGGCCACAGGGTAGCTCGGTTCCTTCCTGTCTCGTTCTCTCCCCTCACTTCACTACCGGCTAACATACCTGGTTTCTTGTTTCTCCCCCTTTGTATAACTTCCCCCCCCCCCCTCTCAGTTTTACTTGTTTTGTTATCTTTTGCTCTACTTATTCTACTTGCTTGGTATATCGCATTGTGTACTGTGTTCTATCCACATCTTACACAATTCGCCATAACTTTGCAATTCTTATCCTAAACATCTTCTTGCTTTACTAACCTAAAATAAACCTAGTGACTGAACCAGACTTACGCCTTCTTGCGTAACAGGTAGTACAAAAAAAATATTACAATAACAAATTAAATTAAATAAATGTAGTAGAAATGGTGTAAATATCGCATTCGTAACTAACTAGATCTTTATTATATGTTGCAAAAGACTTCTGTCTTTAAATTAGTAAAATAATTTCTTCACCTATTAAATAAATTTATATGTAAAGGTTCAAAAATGTTTAAAACACACACTGACTTAAGAGATATATATGTACATATTTTTATTCACGACACATACTTCAAATATATTCTTCATCTTATGATTTTTAGAAATTTACGTTCTTCTTTTAGGATCTTTTCGGATGAGGGCAATAACAATCAATCTGAGTAAAGCATTTTGTGTTGGTTTTGGGTTTTGATTTATTATTCATGTTTGAATTTTTAACTTTTTAAGAGTTTATCATTATTAGAATATCGTGTATTTTATTTTGGTTTCTTATTTTTATATTTAACTATTAGAGTTTATTATTGTTCTGCCCTTCATTTAATTTTCTTATTAAAAATTTAAGTTTTGTGTTATTGTCAACTAGTTTTAAGTGTCTTAGTATTTGTTATGGACTTAACATTTAACAAATTGATTTTTGTATTATTTAAAATTTAATATAGCTATATTTTAAAGATTGCAGGAAAACTTAATCAGGGGTTTCGCCTTTAAAAATTGTATAATCAACTTAACGTAAGTTCATTTATTTGCTTTGATTGGGGACTAACTAATTATACTGTGGATGTAAAGAGCCATTGGGTAGTGACAGCTGTTTCTCTAATCACCTATGTTATTGACAGACATAGTACTACTGAAACACAAATCTACACTTAACCACAGATAAAAGAACTACTTCTTTTATCTGTGACTTAACAAATCATACCCAAAAACACAAAATATAATATTTATAGTTTACTTTAGGTTTGGTTTACATAATTAATGTTAAACAAATTAGTTTATAGCATAAGTTTATTAGTAAGTTTATTATTATAAACTTATTATAATATTAATAATTTTTATTAGTTTAGTAATCAATTTATTATTTATTAATAAATTAGTTTATTAGTTTATAACTTGACATGTTACATCAAGTTTCATTAACTTTATTGTAACCACCTATTGTGTAACGTATTTAATCTCCATACGTTTGTGGTTACAGAACAGCTTGTTATTTTTTAGATCAATGAAGAAAACAACTGTGGACAAACAGTTATTAATAAAAGCATTTGTTGGCTTAAACATTAAGAGAGATTTATGGTAAGTTAGAATTTAAGAACTTATGTTACGTTGTTGTAATTTATGATACCTTCAGATTTTGAAGAACTTTTGTTACGTTGTTGTGGATCTAAATATTTCAACAAATTATAATATACTATTCTTAAAAGAAGACCTGTAGGCCTATTATAACAGCGCTTAATTTCCTTGGTACAGGTGATTCATACACTGTAGTATACATACACAAATACACATACATGTTAGATAGTTTGAAAAAGTGATATCTAAATTACACTCTATGTCTTTATTACTAGAAAACAGGAGAGTAATCAAGTTGTATCATATATAATAACGAGTAAAAAGAGAAGACAATAATAAGTTTGTATTGCATTATTTCATTCTTGATTGAGTTAGTCTCTTTTGAAAAACAAAAGTATCAAACTCATCACCAAATTATTTATTTAAATTGTGCTCAAGAAAGGTGAGTACTAAACGTAAACAATTAAATGATTTAAAAATAATAACAATACACTAATTCTCACACACATACGTTTAATTATCAAACTTGTATCAACGACAAACTTGTCATCTTCAGTGATACGTGAGCTACAACTAAAAACTTGGATCAATCAGATTCATTATAATCAAAACCAAAAAAGTGACAAAAGATGAAACTCGAGATTGTATTATGTACGCATTTAGATACAGCTCAATCAGAGTTTAAACTAGAGTTAACGTTATTCATTATGGAGTAAACTCAAAAATAACAGTTTCGCCGTTACACAGTTGCTCATAGTGTCTACAGATGAGCAGGTATAAGAACTTTAGTTGTATCAACCACCATTTAACCTTAATAAGCAGTTTCAGGATTTCCAAAAACTCATAACTTCAGTTGAAAAGCAACACCACCTCCTCTGTTCGGACTTTGAATTTAAAGCATATAACAATATGAAACAAATAATTAAACAGATTATGGTCAGTGATACTGTTTATGCGAAAGGTAAAAACAAACAAAAATGTATAAACGTATGTCTAGTTTTTTAAATGAGTGTAATGTGAAAGTTGTGAATTTAGTAGTTTTGGAATCGATTGAGACCTGGTATGTTTCATCATATTAAATAGTAAACCATTGTCCTTACATCAAAGCACATATAATACTAGAAATGTGGAAAGTAGAACGGACGGTATTAGATCAAATATAATCTGTTAGTTCTTCAATAAAAGAATGTTACGATTAAGGTTACACAGGAATATCGTAAAAATCAGTACTTACCTAAATATTTTTTACCAAACCATTTTTAAGAAATTAAAACTTTTTATCATGAACTACCATAATTAAAGAATGATTATATTATTTTAGAAAGATTTGGACATTTTGAAGAGTTTTAAGTGAGACGGGCATGAACCATCAAATCATTTTAATGTTTGTCAATTGAAAAATAAGACTTCATTTATTGTAATGAAAAGCTATTTAAGCCATTTAAAATATATAATATAGTATTAGTACTCGAACCCTGAACAATAAACGTTACTCGAATATTGAGAAACCAAGATCCTGATCCTGGAAGTGCTCGAAAGTTATTGGATAAACAAATTTGAGAACAACCAAACCATTGTGGATTTTATTGACAATTCGTCAGTTGCCGCTTTAAAAGCTACGGAGATGAGAGTGTTCCTCGAATTTGTAAAGACTTCTTCACCATACTCCTGAAAAAAACGAAGACAAAACGCACTAGAATGCCCTTGAGGACAATCCAGTACAAACTTCATTAGATACTACAGTATTCTGCCATTTATTTCTAGCTCCAGGAACTATAGCTTAACGGATTAAGGATAAGAAGGTTATAAAGCTCCAGAAGTAAGATTATATGCAGCACTTCAAGTGATTACTTGCGATCCTATATTGTAATGAAGAACAATCTAATCTTTAATTAATGAATAATCCGTGACTGTCTTTGTTTGATTTCTTTTGCAGAGGCATCACCTATGGATCTAAAGAAGGCAGCAGAAATATCATTATGTGCTTAATAAACTTTCCATATGGACCAGAGGAACTTCCAATTTCCCGGAAACTGGGTGAGGCGATAAACCTGTTTGTGGGAGAGAAAGGACATTGACAAGGATATATTTTATCCTAGGGGTAATGAGAGTTGTTTTTATAAAATCAGTTCGATAGAAACTGTACAAAAATATAGGAAATTGTCTACTATACTGAAATAATATGCAACTAGCATCAGCTTATGAATAAGGTTATGCTTGGAGCAGATGTTAGACATCTACCGTTGCATCAGTCTGACTGGTGAGGAGGTACTGACCCTGATGAGTAATTTAGGCCATGCAACTGATGACTCTTAGCAGAAACGCAAGGAGGTAAAATATATCTGGTGGAATTATAATGAAATGAATATTAATAAAGTGCCTAATTGTTGGTAGAAATGATTATGGAAGTTAAGTTATTTCGGAGGATCAGCAGACGTTGATAATAGCGTCATCAACTATATAATATGTAATTGATTTATTTGTACATATATAATCATATGAATAAACATATTATTATTAGAATTGTAAAATGTATGGGAGGCTGTTCAAGATGGCGACTTCAATGGCGAGGTTTATATTAGTAGATTAGGTTCACTAAACTGTATGATATTCACAGTTTTTTACAAAAAATTACAATTTAAATAAATGTTTATAATTAAGAAGTGAAGAATAAAGAAGTTTAAAATGAAATACAAATTAATGGAGTCCTTAGTAGAATGTGCCATCAGGTTGAATAATTGTGAATTGAAAACAATTAGAGAAATAAATAGGTGAATTCACCCTCCAAATCCAGTTGTGGATCACGTTTTTGTTGCGTTGCGTGACAACTTATTATATACTTAAAAACTGAACTTATCGTATTTAATTATAAATGAGTAAACTTCTAGTAGCATATATTCACTTTAATAATTGAAGACCGAATCGTTAATTATGTTGTTAGCTCAAACAACTAACACAATGAAAAAACAGAATCAACTTTATATATACAGCAGCCACAACAATTTCAAGTGTTGATAAGAAAATTCAAGAAAACAAAGTTGCATCAACTAATTAAACAAATAATCTATAGTTATAATAATAAATGTGAGTCATTAAACAAACAAGTAATCTAATAATACGAGAAACCAATGTGCCTCAACTAACGCTACAAAAACATACAAAGTTTTAAAAGTTAAGTTAAATTTATATTAGAAAGTACCATAACAATAAACGTATAGTAAGTAAACTGCAGAATTATTCCTTATGTAAATAGTAATAAGAGTTTATAGGAATAAGGACAATAAGAATAATAATAGGAACTTTAGCATCATACTATATAAATAAACTCGCACAAGTACAATATAACAGTTGTATATCAGAAAATACATTACATTACTCTTTTATGAAATATAAACATTATACTCGTATTAGCAAAAATAAACTAAAGACTCTGTACATTAACCAGCAGTTGTTTCATATGAAAAAACAAATATATTATAACAGCCATTAAAAAAACAACAACATAATAACAGTTGTCAGGGATATATTGGTGGATACTAATATCGAAAAAAACTTAAATAATTAAAATGAAAAATACAAATAAGTTAAAGAAATATTGTAATATTCAATCAAGAAGAAAGGACACAGTTAACACATTACAAACTGATACTATCAACACAGTGCAAACTATTAGGTTACGTTCCCAGACATTTCAATCAAGTCAGCAGCTTTAGAAGTACTTGCTCAGAAACACGTGAAAAGACTCATATTACATTTCACATAGCTTTAGCGAACTATGTAGAACATCATAACAAGAATTCACATATAGACAAATATAAAAAAAAATGAAAGACCAATAGGGAGATGAGTGAAAAATCTTTAGCCAATTACAAACGGTTTTTCGAAAGGACGCATAGCAGGAGTAGGGCAAGAGCGTGAAAAGCTAGGTCTTCTTTTGAAATCTTATGAACGGGCAAGACCTACAAGCCCGCTTCAACACCACAATGTATATGTCTACCTAATACATAAAATTAACTAAAGTAAAAGAATCACCCATTAAGTCGTTAATTAATCATCAACCAAGTAAAATCAAGTAATCTACACATAAATCTACGGGATTCTACCCAAGAATCAAATTTGGAGCCCATTTGAGGAAACAGGAGCCATTACAGAATTACGAGTGTTTAGTGTCAGTGAAATAAATAAAAGTGTTAAATAAAATTATAAAAAGTGAAAATCTAAAAATCAATTTTAAAGTGACTGTAAAAGGGTTAAAACGAAAGAATGTAAGTAAATTTAAAATTTCTATTTATGTTAAGACAGATCTCGAGATTAAGCTAATAATAGAAACTAAATTATATCCAGATAATTAAAGTAAAATCATATACAGATAGCAAATGGAAAAATATATAAATGTAATAAAATAAATTCATAATTTCAGAGCAATTTGCAATTCAGAAATTTGGTTGTGTCTTCTTTATAGAGAATTAGCTGACAAGGATTTAAAAAATACCTAATAAGCAACTGAAAGGAGATTCCAATTCAATTTAAAAGGTCAGAACCTGCTGTTTAAGTTAAGGGTTTAAAACAAAGAATTATGTTAACTTAATGAACAAACTTTTAAATTCAAATATTTTATACCATATTTTGTTTTGCCTATTTTAATAAAGAAAAGTTTTATATATTAAATATTAAGGAGACTGCATAGCAATTAATTAGTACAGTTTCCCTTAACAACATTATCTATATATATAAAAGCCAAATCCACTGACTCACTGATCACGATTTCTCAAAAACTACCGAACAGATTGGAACGAAATTAGGTATGTAGCTTCTTCTAGGACCGTAGGTGTTGCCTAATAATGGGTTTCAAAAAATTATAAATCTTAGGGAGGGTTTGGGGGGTCAAAGTTACTAAATCACAATTTCTCCAAAACACTGAACGGATTCGAATGAAATTTGATGTGTAGCTTCCTCTAGGACCCTAGGTGCTCGGTAAGAAAGGTTTTCATCAAATTCGACATTTTTTGGTTTGGGGGAGGGGGGTCAAAATTACTAAAAAAAACATTAAACATTATTAAAGATTTTGTTAATATAAAAAATTTGAAAAAAATATAAAAACCTTACACTACACAAATAGATAAGATATTGAGTTCAAATTTGGTATACACATTTTGTATGTTACGATTTTTAAGAGTGCCAAGAATTTATACTTATAATTTTTGAAAAGGCGGACATTGCAAAATGTTAACGTGGAATATCTTTAAAATTGATAACTTTACAATATTTACATATTAAAAATCATAAACCTCATAAAGGTAAACAGAAAAGTAAAAATAAACCTTACATGATGAAGACGCCCATATCAAAATATTAACCTTACATGGTGAAAACACACCGAAAATAAAAATAAAAGCCTTCACAGTGTTATGTAAATATTTAAATATTATACTAGCGGAAAACAAACATTCAAAACAATCTGAACTAGAAGGAACCACATGTAAGCTAGGAGACCAACGACCAACCGAATACTTGGCAATGTTGAAAATTTTAAAGCAAGTGGACTCTCACGATGCTTACCATGTAAACATAAACAAAGAGTAAAACGAACGATTGAGCACGTGGACCCCTCCAATATGTCATAGTAAAATATAAAACAGTTGTAAAATTGGCAATTAGTGTAACATTTATTACACTGCACGTTGCGAGTATTTTCTCATTTAACACCTACTTGACCCCATTTGTCCTCAATAAAAACCAATTATAAATATGACACTGCTCCAGATTTACCTGCATTGTAGCCTTCGTTGCTGATTGTTTATGTTTAGTTGTCATCAAATAAAGACAAATTAAATACATTGTTAAAACAAATTAATTAAAAATAAACGCTAATAGTAAAGTTAAGGTTTAAGTTAAGAACTTTAAAAGTAAAGTTTCAATTCAAACTTTTCAAATATGAAATAAACGAGGTCGATAAGGGATTTATTGGTTAAGTTAATATTTCAGTGCTTGACTTTAAGGGTATAGTATTTACGGTTTAACTACTAGGAGAGACACAGGCTCGTAAGTATTTTCAAAATCTAATGTGTGCCTAGTCTATGTCTAAAATAAAAGCAATTGTTAAATTCTTTTTTCTTAAGAGTTCAAATGATTCATGAAAATTTATTTTAAATAGTGTTCAAAATCAGGTACGCTAAATCGCAGTTCTGTTATTCATTATTTTGTAAATTGTGTACATTGTTGTGTTTGTTAAATACAGTATGTGTTCTATTAAATCGGGCCATATACTGTACTTCCATTTTCCGACACAGATTCTCATAACAGAATGGGGGTTTTGCATGTCTCCTCCTCTGAATAACTACTGCAATGCTATGCATTCCATTCAACGTCGACGTGGTGTTGAGGATAGAATATTATTTTAATCGGTCCTGCATCTTAAATAATTTCCACTGTAGAATAAAGTTTCAAGTTCAAATTTTCGATTTTTAATATTGGTAAGATTTAATGGGAGAAGGCCTTTCCTTATTTTTCGTGCACATTTTTTTAATTTTTCTCCTCCGAAACTACTCTACCAGTTTGGATAAAATTTTGCGCAATTGACTAATTATAATTATCTATATCTTAAAAATCGCCAACAACTACGCTTGCAGTTAAGCCTACATATCAACCGCCAGGTGGATGAACTTCAACGTTGTAAGCCAGTAAGAATTAGTAGTTTCATTTTTTCATATACTTGTATATGTAAGGATAACGTATGTGGCAGGCGGTGTCAGTTTTTCGAAAAGGTTTCTCTGTCTCTACAGTAAAAACTTTTAAATTAAAAACTGTCTCATTTTTATTTTTTATTTTACTTAATTATATAATTTTAAATGCCTCAATAAATAAGATCAGCCATAAGTCGTTAGAGATACTACAGACGTTGCCGTGAAAATTATTTAGTCACTGACGGATATATTGAAAATTCCCCTCGGGTAAATGAAGAACATTATGGCGGAATCCTCCTTAAATTATGATATTGCCTAATTCGATTAGTTCTGATTTCAGAGATCTTCAGCTGAAGTAAGTACTTCAGAAAATACAGATGAAAGGAACGATGACTAATTGAAAGCCTAGATGACCAGGCAATATAAAGTTGCAGGAAGGTGAACAGATTCAAGATACTGTTATTAATATCATACCATGGCATAAAGGTACAAATAGTATTTATGAATTTACTTGTGAATGCTATGTTGGTATGGTATTTCTAACGTTATTTCTATATCAGTGAGTTAAATTGTCTAAATTAAGTAAGTTTAAAAAAAGTAAAAAAAGGGCTAAATAACCTCTACGTCCTCTTCGTTAGGTAATACTAATAATAATAGCCAAAAGAAATATATCACTAATAATAATAATAATATGTCTTTATTAAATATAATCTACAAAATGATTTGTAATATACAAACAAATATAGCTCCTGACAATACTCTTGGCCCAAAGACCGTCAGAGGGGTTGCCATTACATGAGTTGTCATTTTACTCATGGAAAAAGAAAAGAGAACAAATAATTCGACCAGCAGAAATGAACTGCTGACGTGAGTTGAGCAAATTTTCAAAATTAAGTTTATATGCATGTTTTAGGGTTTCAACCAACAATTTGGGAAATAGGTCTCTTTACGACCGTGTTGAATAGCTGAAAAATGGTTCGCACGCCATTCCGCATATTGGGAGTATTTTCAATACACAAAGCATTGAGTGCTTCGCACGCCAACCCCCGAATTGGGAGTATCTTCAATACATAATGCATTGCGTGCTTCGCACGCAAACCCCACGGTAAAATCCACCACATGGCTTTGAACCGGGTACTTTTATGGTCTTTTACGTTTTGATCGATTTTGGGGGAAACAAGCGAGCTATAAGGTTGCGTGAAAAACAAAATGTGTAGAATAATATCTTATAAAATATAATTACAACTTACCGTCGTCAATAGTCAATTGTCGTATAAATTCTTCAAACGACGGCCGTTTCGGCTTATTCTGCCATTTTCAAGTTAAAATTTGTTGGATGAATTAATCCGTTGTCACACATCATATACACATTTACACACAAACATTCAGAATAAATTATAAAAAACACACAAAAATATTTACTAATAACAAATCACATGTCTCGTGGGCCCACTGTCTCGCACTGTACTGATGTCATCAAAGTTCACTGGGTTGCAATTTTCAATAGAATAATTATTACTTATTGCTTATTACGGCGATAAGCATAATAAGTAATAATATCTTACATTTATATTTGTAGAAAAAACTCTAAAAAAGATCATTCTCGAAGAAAAAATCTCAAAAAATTGTTAGAGAGATAGAGAGGGAGGTGGTGGGAGGAGGAGAGAGAGATGGTATACGAGTCATTCCGTTGTTTGAAAAAGATAGCAAAGTAAAACACTAAGAGAGACACAATTCCAAAACATCGCAGTTCGAACATCATTATCATTTTTATTTAGTAAAAATGCTGCATAATTTCCTACACACAGAGAACGGGCAAGTGAACACGCAGTAGTTAAAATGATGAATGTATCATTGAACACATGCTATTTTGGTAGATTATTCTAATAATTTGTTTAACTGTGTGTAATAGAAACGTTTATATAAAGGAACGATGGATTGGTTAAATTTAACAACCTAGGAAGCTTTTGGTGTAATTCTTTGTTCAAGTTGGTCTGAACAACAATAATTGGTTACATTTACATAGACGGATTGTTTCATTATTTTATATGAAACAGTGTTTTGTGGTGCATTTACAGGGATCCCGGTTGGTTACTCAATTAGTTTACTTAGCAGACACAAGTGCAAACAATAAGCTAAATATTGTCTTAACCAATACTCAAATAATATGAAATAACTAATATATATAGAGAAACTAACTTTAGTTGAATGTACACAAGCAATAAATTCCCACAAATGACGAAAAATACCACGTTCAATGATAAATTGAAAGCATCAAGTTGGCAGTAACAGTCACAAACCATCAGAGTTGAAATGAGTTTTAAATGAATGCTAATGAAATATTAAGGAAAGGATACCAAGTATCCTTGATGTTCTGAGATATAGAAGGTTACTTTCCATGCGGTAATCTGTCAAGATCAGAGGATATCACAAAGCACTTTAATTTTCAATTTCCTTCTTATAAATTAATATAATGTCGATTATATGTGTGGTCATAACTTTTAAAAGTAATAACCTGCGTCTCGTAGTTATAAGTTATTTATTTAACCAAGGGGAAAATTGTTTTAGTGCAAGTGATAAAAATACAATTATAGAAATAATATTTAATTAACAAAAGGTAGTTAATTGACAGAAACACAAATTGTTTAATATTTACTTTATACAAAATTAAAATAACCAATGAGTAAATATTTTACACATGCAGAAGCGACTCAAATGTGTTTATTGCGTCATTTATTGCCAAGATTAATGAAAGACAAAATTATGAAGAGTTCAGAAGTTCTCTGGTTAAGTCTATATGTTTAGCAAAACAGTAGTGTTTCAATCTAAATACTTTTAACATTTATTTTAGTGTAGTTTATAACTAAAGGGATATGTATTACTTAAATGTTGTTTATAATAAATAACTTTTACTCTAACATTTAATATGGAAATATCCCTCCATAGAGTTAACGTTCTATTGAGGGAAGTTATGATGTTTACTTATTTTTTATTATAATATTTCAATGTTTATTTATTTTCCACACAACTTAATTTCTAAGTAATATTGGAAAATTATACAAAATATGTTAAAAGTCTTATTTCTTTACAAAAACAAACACACGTTATGCCTCTATAATCTTCCTTAGTACGAAATATTTTTAGAAGAAATAAAACATCAACTTAAACAATGTTTGCTAAAAACAATAT
This sequence comes from Philaenus spumarius, assembly GCA_018207615.1. NCBI lineage: Eukaryota > Metazoa > Arthropoda > Insecta > Hemiptera > Aphrophoridae > Philaenus > Philaenus spumarius. The sequence continues at coordinate 52,654 of JAGFPH010000245.1, read as the reverse complement.
TATCATATCACTGCACCCGTCCTTTTAGATTGGACGAATAGAACTGAAAAAGCTAAATTATGATGTGTTGAACTCGGCTTAAAAATTTATTGTATGTATATCATAAAGCAAAACAGTAAAATAAAATTTAAATATTCAAATATTAAAAAAATAAACATTAACTACCAATTTATTAAGTTAAAAAAAAATATTTTTAAAAAACTAATAGTTAAAAATTCAATGAGTAACAGTGCAATTAACAATAAAATAACTGTGCCTGTAAATTTATTTCATCTACATTATTTTCGCTTTTGATATCTAGTTTTATAAAACAGTAATACGTTTTGCTACTTTTTGACGAAAAACTATATATTATTTTATATTAAAATAATGTATTATGTATTATTTAAAATAAAAGTTGTCTTTTTTGTACAATAATGTTTTTGTCATGCTAAGCTTGAACAAAATTTATAAAATATTGATATAAGCAAAAACAAACAATACAAAAGATAAACATTTCCAACATTGTTTATACACATAATAATAATTACATTTAATAATCCAAAACGTAATCGCAGCTTCAATAAAACCATATTATGCCCGAAGCAACCCTAATTAGTTTGAGTAGGGTGTCTAGTTTCACCACTTTGCTTGGATAAATTTATCTTTCGAACAGCTGAGTAGATTAAAGTGGATGAAATTTAATACATATCTATTTATTTGGAAAAATAAGGAAGAAATTTTACACTTTCAAAAATTAAAGGACACTTTTTAAAAGGAAAACAATTTATATTTTTGTTTTGGTGTATAGGTTATATTTTCTTGGTAATACAACCGCTGCACTGTTAGTACTAGTCGGTATAGGTCGTTGTAAAGTCCCTTTAAACAATCATGCCAGTCCAATTTAATACATTTGATCTTCTGTGGAAATTTAAGTTTTAATAAGCAAATTATAAATATTTACGGAAATGTGTACAATGCAATCAGTTAAATTTTATTTGGTATACAAATTGGGTAAACAAATTAATATGAGTTTATAACTGTTTTTGTTTTAAATACTAAATGTAATGTACTCAATCTTGTTTATTCAATTGATAGAAAGTACTTTATCGCTGCAATGCAATGTCAATAGGCATTACCTCTACAGTTTAGTAAAATGTTCGGTAGCAGCGCACACATAACAGACATTTTCGTCTTTATATTTACTTTAGAAACCATTTAATTTCAACATTAAAATATGAGGGATGTAACTTTTACTACCTAAGAATAGTGTAGTTTAAATTGATCATTACATAAAACACTAATACACTTGCGTTGTAAAAGTCAATCTGTTACTTTATGTAATATTTCGTTAATTCATATCTCACAATAATGAATGTCGGTATCACCATTATTTAGTATGACGTTTATTGTACACCAGTGAGAAAATCACAGTGTGTGTGGATATTACATTACACATACTATGACAGATGTTTACTTTTATAACAATAACACTGGTTGTCAAATTCTTATTTTAATGTGCTTCTAAAGTGTGGTGTATTATTGTTGTTACAATGAAACACATTTATGTATTTATTTACGTCAGTTTTCTAACAGTATTAATAATTATATAGATTGTATTTTTCTTAATTATTGCTTTAATTAGCTATAACTAACAAATTCGTATCTACGTATTATATTAATGTGATAGTATGGGTTTTTCAAAGTGACATCCAGTAAAGAAGAGTATAACAATCACACTATTACTGTGGACGAAAACATATTTTACAAAGTTATAGTTATCATACATTCCCTTATTTAAATTTGTAATTCAAATTTTGTTTCAACTCCGCACAAAAATTACTAACATACAGTTGTGCATTGAACCAAGTTTGGAAAAGTTGTATTCATTAGAATAGCAAGAATCTGTTAGTAAAATGTATAATAAATATTTAAATATTGAATATTCTAGCTATGCAATAATGAAATGCAATATTTTTACTCAAGCTGAACAATGAAAGATCAAAAACATATTTTAAATTATATTCCTAAATGTAAACACGTTTTTTATATTTCTGTAAGAGCATACATTCATACACCTACAGTTAAATTTAGTTTTTTTTAATAATAATTTATTTCTGCAAACGTAGCTCACTAGATAAATAAACTACCTTATGCCTATTTTATAGGTTAACTTTATGAACATATACAAATAAGAAAAGAATATTAGCTAAACAATGTTATTAAATATTAAATACAACATTTTTTCTACTAAATAATGTTCCCAATCTGTTGTCTTGTTATGATCTTTTCTGAAGAGAGATAAAATATTGTTGTATTTTCTAATAAATTTGGTATCACGTTATTAGATGATTATTTTATGTGTATGAACATAAAATACTTTAGAAACAGATGTGTAATTTTTCCTTTCATTTCAGTTTCACCCATAGATTTCTGAATGTAATTAATATATTGATTACAATATTTCTTTCAAAAATAGAAAAATTTTCTGATTACATTTGACCTATTTAGATATTGTCCTTAGTTGGTGACATATCAAAACTGTGTCATTACATTAGTGTCAAGTGTATTTTAAATAAATATGAGTAATTACGTAGTCTTTTTATCATTTAAAAACAAAAACATTAAAAGTATTCAAATCACGCATTGCACCCGAAGAATCAATTAGTATATCAATTATTTAGTTTTTAAGAACAATAAAAACCCTAAATGCACTGTTAAAACTATGGTATACAAATACACCTGGTATAAACACTGTGATGTAATGTCCTTTTAAAATAGTGGTTGCCAAGCGACTAAAATCTTGAAAGTTGTTTCCGTCTTACGTTAGTATAATTCTTGCTAAAATACACGTTTTTAGTTTAAACTGCATGAAAATATAAATACACATTTTCAAAGTACTTTAATTATTTAAAAATTAGTTTGTTACATAATTTCCACTTTACGAGCAAGACTAATTTCCATAAAAATGTATGTATGCATAGTTTAATCATTTGAGTGGGTTATATTTCTTATAAAGATTAGTGACATTACATTTTTACTTTTTCATATTTTTAATCTATAAAATCAATAATTTTATATTTTGAGAGTATTTAAATGTATGTTAATTGTATTATTTTAATTCATAAGCAAATGTATTATACTATTTTGAAATTTAATATCCAATGCATTGCTTAAAATTAAAATCTCTTAGTGGTTATCAGCCTGAAATAAACTTTATTCAACTAGACCGAAATCTAATTGTATTCACCGGATTTGAGCTGGATCTTGAGTTTAGAATCAGGTACGCTAACCCCTCAGATCTAACGTTAGTTTTAATAAAATTAAAATTTTATCTCAGGATTTAAGTATCAAAAAGTGAATACAATTTTTATATACACTAAATTAACTATTGGTTAAATAAATAACATTTTATAAACTAGTGAATGTAGTATAGTGTTTAGAATGTAGCGAAACTAGTGGTATAGTGATTGTATCAACAAAAGTAAGTTTAATTGTTACTCCATATTAAAAAAAAGTTTTGGAACCGTTAACAATTTTCATGTATAAATAAAGTGTTTTAAACCGCCGAAGGTAGTTATCAGATAAATACCGTACTATGGTTAGATAAAGCACGGTTACTGAAAGGATCAAAGAGGTAGTAATGGAGCAGCTCCCTCTCCCAACTAATTTGTGACCACTACGTAAATTAATAACACCAGATATTTCGAAGGGGTGTTGAAGACGTAATATTTTACTCAAACAAATTGAAATAGGCATTAATTTAGCAATTATTTGATAACTATTTAACGTAAAGATAATAAATTACACATGATTTGTACACATGAATTGTTTCACATAGCAAAAGTTATAATATATAAATAAGTAACTTAAGAATAACTAAGTTTGAGAAATTAATATTTATAACATGATTGTATAGATTCCTTTTATTTGTTGCAACAAAGATTCCTTTTATAGCTGTATGAGTGGCTACTACAAAGTTTTCCAACCAAAAGCATTGTAAATCATAAATATCCGTCGAATTTGTAAACATAAAATATCCAACAAATTTTTATCTTACTAGATTTATTTCAATTTGTTTCAATGTATGAATTAAGTAAAATAAAATTTCCACTGACTAAGATTCTAATTATTTTTGTAAAATTAAGTAAGGTGTTTTAGTTTCATAAAAGTTATGAGTTGAACAAATCTTATTATTTTTTGGCTAGTTAATTCAGTCTACAGGAATTACGCTAGACAAACCTAATTCTGTATTTGCAATATATGCAACGATTATTTAATGCAACCAACCAAGCTATGTAGACAATATTTACTTTACGTCCTTTACTGCGATTTACTATGGTGTACTATGGTGTATGGTGGAGTCTTTAATATGGTGTAATATAACGAGCCAAATTTTAACATTTACATTTGATATATGACTACTGGCGTGTAGGGGCAATTCCCCTTATTTATATTGAAACAAACTTTAACAATAAAATAAATAATGAAAACACAAAAACTATAAAGGCCGTTAGCAAAAACTATACACATAACTTTAAAATATTTGTTTGTTTACAAATCATACTCAGCGGTTTTTCATTGCAACGTATTT
>JAGFPH010000245.1:10952-48071 GCA_018207615.1 Philaenus spumarius | reverse complement strand
TGTTTACAAATCATACTCAGCGGTTTTTCATTGCAATGTATTTCTTACGGAGATTTTTGGTAACTTTAAGTTCCTCAAAACCATATAAATGATGTAAATTGATAAAACCTATATTTCCCCCGCTCCTTCGAGTCAATACCTTTAATTTTAGTTATTTCCCAGCTTTGTACGACCTTCCAAGCTCCCACAATCTTTCTCTCAAAATACGGCTTACAAAATTATATATATAGAGTATTCCGTAAAAAACACCTTACATACACTACATAATTATTTAATTTACACAAAGTGGAATATTCTAAACTAGTAATATCCCGTGAAAAATTATGTGCAGATTAAAACATGAAAAAATATAATTTTAAAATATTAAGTAAATGTGATATGGAAATTATGATTTGTTTTGAGGTTAAAAGTAGTTGATAATGTATATTATTTTACAATTTCGTTTGTTTACTAAGTTCTTCAGAAGAAACTATGTTTGTATATGCCGTAGGAATTTTAAGCATGATAAATACACAGAGCCTACAATGAAACATTTTACTCAAAGACCTAAAATAAATTTTGGAAAACCAAACAAAGGATCATACATTCTTCGCCTTCTTAAATCAAAGATTTATACCCCAAATATGTTAAATACAGTCATCTTGGCTAAACTATTTTATTTTCACTTTAAAATTTATTTATCTTAAAATTTAAGTTTTATTCGAAAGTGACCATAGTTATAAATTAACAGAAACTAACATTTTTATGATTTCAGTTAAATAGCAATAATTAACCCAAGTAAACAAAAAGGATTGTACAAATATTCAAAACAAATATTTTTTTCCATACCTCATTAAACCTAATAATATTTTGAAATTATATCTTTTCTCGTGCGTATCAAATTAATCTGCACTAATGTTTGATAACTAATTAATCAATGCCTATAGAATATTAGAAACAACTCGGATACAGAAACAACCAACATCCAGACATTTTAAGAAGTTTGTTTTTTTATTGTAGTTGTAAACTTGTAAACATAACCCCAAAGTATAATCTGTGCGTGTGAAGTATTATTGATGATAAGCGAAATTAGCTGTTATATGTCTGAAATGGGGTTTATTATTGAGAGCTATTAAACAACGTTAGATATGCATTTAAACTGATAGTTGTTTTACATGACCATGCGCATGTGTTATAACATTTGGTTACTCACGTATGGACTTACATACGTACTATCGCTTTTATACTTTTATACTAATATGATATTATTATTATACAAAAATTGGGTAGGTGATGTAGTTCAGATAATATTGTAAGTAGGTATTATGTTTCTTTCCTTGTCAACATAATATTTTAACAAATTCAGTTTCAATGAATATGGTTTAGGAGGTACTCCATATTATATAAATTTATAACAGGCTATTAATATTAATACCATTGTTTCACATTTACAGCGAAAGTGTTACATGGCTTACCCAGAAAGATATTCTGAAGTCAATATTTAGTATTCAAGAAGGGGCGATGCTAGTTTGGTTGGTATAATGAGTGCTACAGCACACTTGGAATATTCTCATCTTTACCAAGTAGTTAGTAGTTCAAAATAAGTTGCGGCCAGCATAAAGTGTTTCGCACTTTTTGAAATTTAATAAATGTATGAACCTAAAATATCGAATATTTAGTTCCACTGAATATACAGACTCACACTACATGCAGTTTTCTACAATCCAGACACGTCTGGAAACAATCGCAGCCATTGTACTAGCTGGAGTACCACATATCGACCTCCTTACTGAGAGGTATACGAGATGTGGTCTCCTAAGGATGGGCAGAGAGAAGGCCAGGAGAAATGTAATAGAACAGTGAAAAGAAAGGTTTATTTCTCTAAATGAAGGTCCAGGAGGTTGGACAAGGAAGCCTGTCCTTGATCTCTAGGAACATGGACATCTAGACACTCCGGTGAGGTGGATCATTATTTATTACACACGCCCTCACGGCGCATGGCAAGTTTGGTAGTTACCTCCATAGATTACACATTAAAGACGATCCTCGATGCCTCTATTGTGGAATGGAAGATACTGTGGAGCACAAGTTCCTCACGTGTGCTAGATGGAAATGTGACGGAGAGGAGCTAAAGGTTGTATTAGGGAACATACCCGTTATTGAAGATCTGGCAAAAGTTTTGTTAAGAAGTGAAGACGATTGGAGTGCAATTGCCAAGTTTGTGAGAAGTGTATTGTCACAATTACTAATGAGGCGATGTATTTACACAATTGACATAGTAACAATAACTGTGAGAGGGGAGGGGTTTTAGCCGGTACTACCCTAGTAGGTGATACAGAGTGTCCATGGTCGATTTCCCCTCCTCCAGGAAAGTAATAGACTAAGTGGCATAGCCTGAAGTAATTTCTCAACAATCCCAGGCTGGGTATACCGAACTCGGCATCTTGTGATCAGAAAGACGCTTCGTTACCACTAGACTACGGCTTCATGAAATAAAAATGACAAATTAACAAAACTTCAGTTACCTTACTATCGGTATAAATATTCCGTGTAAAGTAAAAGATAGTTTGTCAGCACCATCTAGGAGCGGTTATTGGAAGTTTGCTTGGTTGCTCTTAAGTTTTAATCTGTCTAATTTGTATGTGTGAGAGGTTTATAATAATAACTTAGATCAGTTCTTATTAAGTTAATTAATTAATTTAAAGCAATATGCTAAACTTTTAATACAAAATACTGACAAATGAAAGACTAGAACATGTTTTAAAAAATTGGGGAAATCACACCATATAAATTGTCAATTGAAAGCAAGCACTAGCCAAGCAAGTCCTGCTTTCTGGTGACATTTGTTGAAACTAGGTGTAGACCTGATGTTTTACAGACCTGCAATGGTACTCTAAAGTACCTCCATGGCTCAACTTGTAGATAAAGCCACTGTTACCTTTTATAAAGGCATTTAAATTAGGTGGTACTTAAAAGTACCGTCAGGCGACAAAGGGTTAAAAAAAATTACTTAACTTTGAATTTTTAAAAATTTGTCTTAAAGAAAAGTTTCTTTAAATATATTTATCAACTTTAGCTTTTACTTCAATTCGGCCCAGAAAACTGGTGTGAAAAAGTACAAAAATACATACATAATTTAAACCAACAAATTGTAATTAATATTACCAACAAAGTTATAATAACTCAAACATGACAACTTAAATCACCATTTATTTTATAAAACATTTAGAATCGTCAAATAATACAAATTTGGATAAAACGTATGATTAAATCAATAACCCTTAGCTGAAATGGAATCATAATAATTTATTTTATCATTTTTTATAAATACTATTAACTATTGCTATCGAACATCATTATTTTAATATAAATAATTAAAATGTTAATTTTACATACCACATAAGTATATGAGTATTCCGCAGTATGCTTTTTTTCAAGTTAAAATGTATGATTGTTGAATCATATGGCTTATTTGTAAAGCCTAATATCTATTATTATTGAAACAATTTATTTATGAAAATAAGTTAGTATTTTAGTGATTGACTAGATCAGCAGTGAAAATTTGTGAATTACTCATATTATTAAGACTATAAAAATAAATACCTTTAATTTGGTATTAATAAGTGGAAAATTACTAGGAAAGTTGAGACAAATATTATAACAAATTTCAGGGTTTGAACCTTCACAGAAATACAGAAAGTGTTTTGCATTAATTGCATTTTTTTGACTTTAATTTAAAAAATAAGAACAAACACATTAACTAACTATGAAAGTAAATCGATTATGTAGTGACATTTATAAATTTTAGTTTGTTTTCAAAGTAAATCAATTTCAGTATATATTAAGTATATACTTCATAAAAACTCTTTCTGCAGATGTCAGTTGCTGATGTAACCAACTTATTCTGAATAGTTGGGTCATTATTTTGACATATTTCCTGCTATAGACCAAACGTCTGGACCATAATAAGATGTAAAACATAGGTTTATTTCTATACAACATAATTTTTATGGATACCAAACATATAATAAAGTGGTGTTAGATTTTCTTCTTGAATACAATTAATTAGCATAAAAATTTCCTCTATTTCTAATATTAATGATATCTAAATTAATGTTCATTTTTTATATAAAAGTGCGCCTATATCATTTAAAACTCATGTTATAGTTTGTGTTTCCACGTGACTTTCCACCACTGGACAAGCTATAAATAAGTCTCGACCCACAGAATAATCCACACAATCTACCAAAAAGTGATATTCTGTTAATTGTTGTGAACGTTATTTAATTATCTTTTAATACTTTGAAAAAAAATATTCCAAATTGAAAATCATATGTGAAACGCTCATTTATATTTTAATGTATCATAAGATTATGTCTTTTAACAATGCTATGAATCTTAATCTTCCTTTCATTGAAAATGTGTAATACATTTTTTTTTTACGTGTCAACAATTTCTTGTACTAAGGTAACAAAAAAGTAGTAATTTATCTCATGCCTACTTCCAGCAATGTCAAAATTAGTTAAAATAATTTATTTCCCCCTAAAGTTAGGCACTTGAAGGCTATCTTAAAAATTGTTATAAAATTAACGGAGGTAACTGCCGAAGAATAATTCTCAATATTTCCTACAATGGGCTTAGTGAAGAGAAATCGAAGTGCATTTATAAGTAACTGTTAAACATGTATTTAAATACGATACTTAAATATTTTTAATACTTAGATATTTAAATATTAATGGCAACTTAGATTCCGTACCTTTCTAAACTTCAGTTTCTATTCCTGTTTTTTTTTTTTTGATGATCGGTTTCGATCTATTTATTCAGATCTATTTATACACTTTTCTACAATGATTTTAACATAATTATTATATACTGCGTTCCATTCATTATTCCTAAGATTTAGCAATACAGATTTATTTGTCACCACTTATATAGTTAGTTATTGTAATTCTTTAATTAGATATTTATAAATTTCAATCCGATATATTTTTAATGCATCTACTATGTAATTTTATTAGTTATGATTACAACCAAATATTGCTTAAAAAAACATAAGCTTGAAGGCTATACCTAACCTGACATATATTTAGTCCTTCTATACGAGTATACTTGTATAGCATTATATATATTCTTTTTAATATTTAGGCTAGTGCCACTTCATTACAATGAAATCGAAAATTATCTGTATAAATAGATAGAAACCGGTCATCCAATAAAGAAGAAGAAGAATAAAGAGGAACTGAATTCATATACTCTATTCCGGATTTTAAACACAAAACAATGAATTTAAATACTACTTTTAAAATTAATGATACTCGAAAGAATTCCATTTTAAGAAAAATACCAGACCAATGATATTTTTAGTAAAATTTCAAATAAATTAATTGTAGAATTTACAAAATATAGCTTGTTTGGTTTATCATATGTTATAAATATTAATGAACCTTTTTTCAAAATAGTAAATTTAAAATATAATAAACATAAACGAAACAATACATTCTATTATTACTGTAGTGATAATACTGTACTGATTGTTTGAAGTATTTTCTGTATTTTGCAATTATTCATGTTAATAATTTTTTTACTACATTCTCATTAACTATTGTTACAAATTCCACTCGCTCATGCAAATTTTAAATTAAAATTAGATTTGATTATGATATTCCATTTTCCTACTCAGTAATTCCAGTGAAATTTGAGATTTATCTTGTAATGTTTATATTATCTCCTTTAAAGTATATTATATAATACTTGCAAGCATAATGGTAACTCTTATGTTGCACTAAACTTTTTAAAGTACAAAAACAAATTTTAATTTCTATGAAATCCTGACTTTTATATTCATTAAATAATGTATACAAGAGTACAATTATGTTACCGTTTTATTTTATAAACAATCATTAAAATATTGCTTTATCTAAAAATCAAGGTTTTGAGTAACTTTATGGGTCTTCAAGATATTTTGTTAAGATATCTAGATTTATGTCATAGATTTATATTTTTGTTAGTTTGTATTCGTTTTGCATCTTAATTGTTTTATATTCGTTATGTAAATGATAGCCAGAATTTTATCATTTTTTCACGTTTCGTAGTCCTTTTTATTATAATTCAGCAAATAACGACAAATGGGATGAGCCTGGTTCGACCTTTAGTACAAATATACTGCTTGGAGATTATTTTTAAACAAATAATAATACACAATAATAGTTTTCTTGGTCCTAAAGGGGTTTATTTAAACAATGAAATAACCAATCATTCGAACCATAAGAATAAATGAATTTTTTTTACTTTTACATGTTTCAATAAAAAATATTTAATGCAGATTGTTTTATATCTTTTCGAATTTTTTAATTTCAAACTAACATTATTACTTCGCTTTGTATAGAAATACTGAATGCAAAACTATTTGAGAGGAAGCTTGTTTGATGCAAACTTTCTTCAATAGAAACTATAATCTTAAAATACTTTAAATTATTACTATTTAGATGATAATCCCTCGACTACTGGTACAATGTTACAAAGTTCATTGTTTGAAACTTCATTTCGATAATAGTAAGTATTGAAAATCAATATATTTTGATTGACAAAATTACAATTCTCTCTCATGAACGAAATAAAAGACACACCCTATTATATTTAATATAAACTCAGGCCTATTAATTAGCTGAAAAGTGTTAAATACAACCTTAGGTAACGAAAGAACACGTGGGTGTGTTATCTTGTTCATTTAAATTACATTAACTTAAATCACTTAATATCTAACGGAAAAGTAAATTTGGTAACACTTTATCTACGAAATAGTAATTAATAATTGATTACCAGTTTTAAACTTTATATTTTAATATAGAGTAGGCTGGTTTATCCATGGAATTAAGTCAATCATTTGTTAAACATATTTCAGATAAACAATTTGTTTAAAGTAACTTTTTTACTTTAATTCATTTATATTGGGATAATCTAAGCAACCTAAAATGGTGTGGAGTTACTTAGGCTGCAGCAGTTCTAATAAGCTGTTTTAACTGTAATGTGCACTACTGGTTGCTATGGTAATGAGTATAAAAATAGTAATCAATTTACTTGTGAAAATTCCACTTAAATATGTTAAAGCTAATGTTCTATGAAATGTCCGTTTTTGAATTTATTCCAGAAGTCTGGAATTGTCATTTTTGAATATATTTAAATAAGTATTATTAAAATGTAATGGGTAGAACAGTATAGCAGATTGTAAATCGTAAAAACTCTAATTCCTTTTAGGTGTTAATTGTGTAGACACTAGAATACTCCTGTAGGATATGCCTACGCAGGATTCGCGGAGGGTAAAACTGATTGTCGATAAACAATATGTATTTCATATTTTGTCTCGAATATTTGAGTACTGACTGGATATAATGACTACACCTCAGTATAACAGTATATAAAGCTGTAATTTAATTCATTTTAAATATATTATTTGACACTGACTTATTTCAGTTTAATTTCTTTAATTTAATGTAATTTGGTACAATTCTATATCATTAAACACATTTATATTAATAAGAAATTTTGTTTACTTACTCTTTTTAAAACCTAGGAAACTGGGGTCGATAGGCAGAAGGGCGTCAGCCCAGTTTCATTCGCTGTTCCCCTCATGTTATTTACACTCATTGGCATAAACTAAGACTAATAAATCATGTTATTTAAAAACGAATATTTATATATTTTCTAAAATAACACATGTAACATTATTTACTTCAGTACAATTAATTGACATTCAATGCAGACTAGAAAATTTTAGTACAAAAACAATTTTATCTATTTCATTCATGATTTAAAAAAAATGCTAAAATTGCATCTTGTACACTTCCTACTTTAAATATACTTTCTGAGTCTGAACACAGTTTATAGTTGTTTGCATTTACACAAAAAGTTGATTTACTAATTCATATCTCCGTTTAAATTTACACTTTACAATTTAAATCGCAGAATTTAGTAAACAAGTATTTCCAGTTTTTAACTTTTGAAAAAAATCTTAACTATTTCAATGAACGTATATTTAGACGTAACAACTATTTTTATTCATGGGTATATCTTAGAAATAAAATAAATAGCTGAGCTATTTCACCTTGCCGCAATGCACCATACACGTCTTTGCAATACTGTCTCATTGTGCTTATAAGTCCAGGAAACTAAAATGTTTTACAAACTAAAAAAAATCGATTGTTATATACAACTAAAATTTGGACATAATATAATAAAAATACTTTAGGAAAAAGTCTCCCATATGAAAAATTTAACTCATCATTTATCTTTAAAAATGTTAACTTGAGAGAGTGATTAGGTAATAGTCATACTATAAACGTCGAAGTTAGAATTTGATATTTATTGAATTACAAATATAAAACCATAGAATATTTATTCAAATTATATAATGATATTACAATAAAGGTAAATTAGGAAGAAAAGATTGTATAGTTTATTTTTAGATTCTTCTTTTATCACAATCAAATAATTGTATAAGATAAAGTCTTGTGAAATTCTTATTTTTCCTGATTGTGTATTATTAAACAGTAATAATGTAAAAAAATTAGAATTTCATCAAAAGCTTTGAATTTATTATGTTTTAATTACATTTTGTTATGGATAAGAGGTTTAAATTGGTAATTTAAAACATCTCAATTTTTTTTTTTGCAGACTGGTGTTTGAATTTTGATCCAAACTTTGATCCGAACTTTGATTAAACTAAGTTAAAATTAAAATTTCAAGTAATCAACACACAAATCAATTTTTTTGATTAACACACATTATTACTTTATTACTCAAAACACTGCAATAATGTCATGGTTTTGAAATATGTAGCAGTATTGTTTAAATCTATAACGTAAAGATACGAATTCAGTTTAAGGTAAATGATCAAGTGAAATTTATATACGATCGTAGATAAAATGTTCTCGTGGCTTTGTGAACTGTAATTACAAATTACAATGAATACGTATCAATACACGAATTAGTATAAATTATTATAACTCATATGTCAATATATTTATAATTTAATAAAAAATCGAATAGAAAACCCCAGATCACTCAAGCTATTAATAGAAGTAGGCCTACAGTCAACCAGGCAAGCACTGTTACAAACATAACGGAATTGCTTGGTATTCAAATAAAAATTGCTTTATTACGGGTTTATTGCTTTAAAAAACTCATCCTATTTTTAAAGAATCTAGATATAGGCTACTACCGAAGGAAAGCTTTAAATGGATAAACTATATCGTATAGAACAACCTTTTGATTTAAATATGATTGCAGCAATTTTTTCTTTTTTTTAAACTAAAACAAGTTAGTGTAACTTACATCCAGTCACCCTGTAGGTGGCCTTTTTCTTCAGTTAACACCAGCTATGGCCAATCATTTTTTGTACCTGTTTTATCTCTCTGGTAAAGCATTGTTTGAATATAAAATGATAGGTTGAAGTTATTGTAATTGATTAATTAAGAGAAATATAACTTTAGCCTGCTAGCAAATAAATAAAATAAAACCACGAGTGTGCTTATATAAATGTGAAATATAATTTCCTTGTGGATTTACTTCTAAGTAGTTTTCTTACGAAAGAGTACAATTCTGGATTATTCCATTATGGTGAAAGCGTTGAACATTTTAGTCGCTTAGCAACCTCTGGTTTATAAAGAAGATTATGTTAACACGTTTCAGCTGAAGATGGATTTTTACTTAAAGATCTGGATTTCAATTTAATAACTCAGTTTCTGTACTTTGTTTCAGTTTAAGTGTTACATCAAGGTTAATAAATATAACTGTCTGAAGAAATAATACTCTTGTCTACTTAATTATAGGTTGTTAAATTCACAATAAAGAGAAGTTATTTTATTATTTGCGAAAATAAAAATAAAATTGTTTGATACATGTATATGTTTTATGGTCGTTCCACTATTTGAAACCGATTTGTATGTGAGAGGGGGTGGGGGTGTGTGTGTTTGTGTCTGTGCTTATGTAGTAATTTTTTCCTGCACACAACCTTAACAATAACAAATAATATCGACTTCGTTGGGGTACCATCAAAGGGTATTAACGTTAATATGATCTGAAAGATAGTTATCAAATTTATCAACAGATTTCCAGAAACGTCAATTTTATCTGAGCACGTGCGTTACGACCGTCACAAACTAAACACCATGAAACAGCTGAGATTCCAATGCATTTAGTTTACAGTTTACAGTAAATTATTAATTATTTTGTCTGAACGATTGAATTCATTTGATAAAAGGTAATTTTTTAATATGATAAACAAGAAAATTTGTTTATAGATTTAAATTTGTTTGTAGGTTTATAGAACGTCTTTCATCCAAATTATTATTACTGAGTTGCAAGCTACGTTTTCGAAAGAAATCAAATATGATTGTCCAGTTGAATGTTGAAACTGATTCAAAGTTAGAACCTTTCTGAACCTAAACAAACTTCTGCTCATCGGCGGAAGAATTTTACAAATACCAGCTAACATTATGAAAACTCATATTTATATTTTTGTATGTGTTACTACAGTAGCAACTAACTGTATACAATAATAGTTAGGCTGTAACTGCTGATTAGGACTATAAGCATCGATAGGCTAATTATTCAAAACAAATTTACTTCAGGTCCTGCCTAGACCAATGCAAATGATTTAAAACAGTATTTTAAACTAGGTATCAATTTAATGAGGAAATATTACGCATTTATTTCTGTTTTGTAATTTCTATACAGTTATAGCCTCTATAGAAATATAATAGGATTCTTCTAACAGCCCGTAAGTTTGATTCATTTGTTCCTTGGGATAAAACCTAGGCCAAAACCTAAAATCCTTTAGTCATTACATCGATATGAGTTGTTAAACTATTTACTTGGTAAGCAACAAACATTATTTTTGTTAGAAAAAATACAGTACAAAACTAATTAATCTCCAAATTCTTATTCTATATATTTTTTCTATGGTAAATTACGCTAGGGATTCCCTATATAATATAGTCATTACTAAATAATCTCCAAACGATATTTATTTTTTACAAACATACTCAGGCTCAAACTAATAAAACAGAAATCTAAACTAGATAGACAAATTATTATTAATTAAATAAGTTGTAGTTGTAAACGAAACCTGCTTTATTCAGAGCAAACATAAAAGTAACATTAAATTAACTACAACGAAATATGTTAACTCTTTGTAGTATAGTTGAGTAAAAGGAAAACTCAGTGATTGATGTTAAAAAATAAATGCAATGGAAAATATTTAGTAAGTAGATTTACTTCAGTTTGAAATTTTTGTATTTTTTTTTGTTTGTTTGAAATTTTATAAAAGGAAAAGTATTTTAATTTTGTACGAGTTTTATTTCATTATGACAAGACTGCGTTGCCGCAATATACCACACTTGCGTCACAATGTTATCTAATTACGCTTGTTATAATATAAAAAGCCCAGTGAAGGGAAAAGTAAGAGGTGGAACTGGTAATTTGTTAAACTGAAAGCATGCTGTAGAAACATAGTTTTTCACTTTGTTTATAATGTTATAAAATTCAGAGCTTTTATACTTGACATGCTTGTACAGTTTCAACATATACAAGGAAAATGTAATTTATTGTTTTATTCAAAATCATAACATGCTAAATCAACCGTCTGAAAATTTACATTGTTTAATCAGTACATTCTCAAAGCTACTCAAAATTAATTAATTCTCACTCATAAAAGAGGAATTTTATTTGGATTATTTGGAGATTAAATATTTGTGAAATTTTACCTCTTTCCTGTGAACCATTTTTGTGTGAGCTTAATTCTTTACATATTTGCTTGGGAGGCTAATGGAGACGCGAGCATATAGTATAGTTATAATAATTGTATTAAAAAAAGGTTAGAAAAATATAAATTAATCCAAAATATTGCAAAATAATAGTGTATTATTTACCAACAATCAGTTTTGAAGCTAAACATTGTTAAGCTGAATACAGTTTTATAGTTTGATTATTAAATAAAGCTCGAGTAACAATGATGATGGTGACATTGTTGGCGTTTGAGTAACTAAACCAATCATTAGTGAGCATTTTTGTTCAAGGTTTAAGCCATCACCTTTTTTTGTTTAAACTTAAAAACACCTTCGAAAGATTTCTATTGTCCATAATTATAGTTAAATACACGAGTTTGTACTTTCATATTATTTTGGAAGGCATTTCTCAAAACTGAAATATTGCATCACTGGATATACTTTTTAACGTTTAAGGTCTAATATTATGAATTTAAAACATTTCATCTTTATAAAGTTAACAACTACTTGACATGTATTTAATATTCCTTTTTTTGGTTAATTCCTTTTTTCCTTCTTATCTTGATGAGTAAATTTTCCTATCAATTTATACATAATTTCGGAAATACAATTTGAATATACTTACATTTGTAAAAAATATTGTTTAGTTTCAAAGAACCAATTATGTTACACAATTCAGATTTGTTTTATAAATTTAAAAATAAAAAGGAATATTTAAACTCTCAGTCAGGGTTCAACCAAAAAATAAGTTACTTTGAATAATAACTCAATTGCCTACACGACGTTTTTGGAAATGTTAGTTGCTTATATTTCCTTCCTTTTTACTTTTAAGATATAATTTTTTTGTGGGTAAATTATTCATTTTGTGATTTTAGCTGTAAACATCTTAAAGAGTTAAAGTGAGTTTAAAGAATATTACATTTGAAATATGTACTCAAATATTATTAATAATTTTCATCAGTTTCACGGTGTATTTTCTTTCCCACAATACATATAAAATTATTCAAGGGTGTTGGCTTTTCCGATAAGTTCCCCGTTTATGTCTTTTTGCAGCTTCTATACTTTAGTGTAAGCTGCAAGTATAATTTTCAAACAAATGCTCTTCACCAAGTTTCCATGCTTCTTTTCTTTGACTCCTACATATATATATATATATATATATTCTTGACGCCAGTTTGAGAGCCAATTTTGTGAGTGTTTTAGCCAACGCAACTTTGGGACTTTCCAAATCTAAAAAAAAAACTCCTTTCCAATTGTTACAAGTTCAACAGCTTCTTTCAATTGTTATCTCCAAGTAAATTCCGACTATCTCTTTAGTATTTCCTTCTAAATTATTCTTGACACTACTCTAAACTTATTAAAAAAAAAACACCTTTGTCCTGTGTTTTTTGGCTAATGTTCTGGTAGTCTTAGGTACTGAGTAACATAAACTAGTGAATAATTAGGCTAAGTAACAAAAATAATTACTCTTTTTATATTATTCCATTTTAGTACTTACATAAAACAAATAAAACTAACATATCTAATAGTAAGTTACATTTGCAATGGCAATAAAAAAACAATAGTTTGCAATATAATTGTAAAACTACTCATATATGCTAAAGTTTCAACTGATATGAATATTCGTACCGCAATGATTGTAAATAAATTATCTGCGTACCGTTTGCAGAGATGAGATTGTTTTGATATTGTTTTAACGTAATTAATAGTTAATTAGTTAATTAATAGTTAGCTGTGTTGACCTTGTCAATTATATTTTTGAATATTCCTTTAATAATACAGGTTGTAATAATATATACAATGTAAAAAATATATATTTACATTCTACAATCTATCTCATACTGAAATACACTTTGGAATCTCTTGGAAAAAATTGTTTGGACAAAGTATGATTTACACATTATTTAACTAAATTGTGTAAAATTTTATATTGGGCGTGTCATAGAAATTTTCTTGCTTGTTATAAGTAAACAATTCTACATAAAATAGTAAAATATAGGCTACGTTCAATCAATACTATAAGCGAGAAGGGAAAGCACGAGCTTCGCAGTGTAAAGTTGTAAGTTGTCTTCATTAGTATTACATACACACTTTGATAAAAATCGCAATTGTTTTTAAACTATACCTTAGTGAAACCAAATATACTGCACTTTTAAATTTATTTTGTACTTTGTAATGCCTTTCTTATCTACAGGTACCGCACATCAATAAACATAATGAATAATTTGTTTGTATTATGTGACCTAAATTGTTTTAAGTTATTCTACATGTATAACTATTAACCCTATAGCTAGCGATAAAAAAATGTGCTGTTTCATGTCAGACCAGTTAAATTAGGTGTTTATGATCTTAATTATAACATTCACCATAAATTAAAAATGAATATAAATTCAAAGCTAAAGTTAATTTAGTAAATTGTTCCACTTTCAAACAACAATAAACACAGCAATGAAATGTTTTGCTTTTGTTGTTTTAAAACACATTATCTCTAGTCTGTTTGGCGTTTTAATACTATACAACATTATTATTATAAAAAAACATTCCAGTTTGAGAATTGGTTGTGTATTAATGTGTAATATTAATTGTGTCATTTATACAACAATCGTTGTTTCTTTTTATTGAAAGTTATATTTGTTACACCTCACATCAAAAATTATTATAAATTATCTCCATTATCTTTTGTACACAAATTGAAACCAAAATTAATTTTATGTACATATGTCACTATATTATTTTGACTTTTTTCCATTACATTGTAAAATGGTTACAGGCAACAAAACACTTATTGAATATATTCGAACCGCAGATCAGAAATGCACGACTAGGTTTCTATAAGCGTATAATAGTATAAAGGAATCAATAGAAATACAAATGTATAGTATTTACAATAAAAACTTTTTTTATTTGTTAGGTTATAATTTAACTCAAATCACTCATTAAGTTATAATTTAACTCAAATCACTCATTAAGTTATAATTTAATATTATGCACAGTCACGTTAAATTGTTAGATTTTATATTTTTTTTAAATCATTACTTAGGATAATTTTAAGATATTTTTAAGTTTAGTACTGTAATATTCTTGCTTTCCTCAAATTATCTGAAGAATGAATGTTTTCCTTTTTTTAGTGTTAAAAGACATTTGATGACAGAAGTTACATTCTAAAATATTCCAAAGTACAACTCGTAAAGTTTATTTCTAAAACAGATGTTTTGCCATTTCCTGCAAATGTTACTTCTGAAACAAATTTGTGCAGTTTGAGAGATAAAATATTCCCCAAAGAAGTATATATGAGAAACATGACTGCAATACGTACAGTCTTGGGATTTATGGAACTCTATAAACCTCTCACCGAAAGATTGTATTTTATTAGCGGCTTTATAAAATTTCTATATATTTTCAAAACACTTGTCAAAGATCAATGTCGCTTTATAACCCATGTTATTTAAATTATCACTTTGATTTTTTTGATTTCAATAAGGTTTTAATTATATTACATTAATGCACTATTTTTGTAACTCAATTGGTTACATATTTTTTACATTAAAAGTACTGCATTTAAGCTCTAAACATTGAGTTTAAACATTTTATTGAAAAATATTTTTTTACACTTAGATTGAATCAGAAGTAAAATAATCTTAACCAGTTAATATAAAAAATACTACATTCAAGGAAACTCAATTGATTAATTTAATAATAATAAGTTACTTTTAGCAAGACAAAGTTTCAAATGAAAATTTGTCATGTTCAAATCCAATAAATTACTGTCGAGGACATTTGAATTGAAACTAAGATTAATTTAACTAACTTTTACACACAAAACGTTTACTTCAAACGAATAATTCATAGTTGGTAATAAAATACTATACGAGTTTAAAGGCATTTTGCACACTATAGCAATTTTAATTGGCAGTTGATTGTTTTTAATAAGAAATGCAATAACTTGTATTAAAAATAACAATCTTAATCTTTTTAATATCTATTAAATTACTGTTATCTATTAAACTATTATTATTTATTACATTATTATTATAAATTACATTATTTATTAAATTTAATATAATTCAACCAAATTATACCATCAGATTATTGTTGGGGGGGTGGGGGAGCTAACCTAGGCCCTCTAATCATCTTGCCACAAATTGTAGCCCGATTTTTCAAATATAACTTATGTGGTTGTAAATATACTTATGATCCTTATAAGATAATTTTGACATCAATACATTTTCAGTATTTTTATTCATTTAATTTGAATGGTTGGGAATGAGATATGTAGAGGCTATACTTCTGAAGAAGTTTTCAATAGAGCAGTAGTATTTTACTGGTGATGTAAATCAGAACAGATGTTGGATCCTAATAAGTAATCTGGTTGTGTAAACAATATCCTAAAACAACAGTAAAAATTCAACAAATAAATATAACTTAAACTTTTTGAATTAAATTAAAAATAAATATTCGCTAACAGTCTTATAAAGTATGTTGTTTCTGTCACTTCTCTCAGTTTAAAAAAAGAAATATAATTTTAATATACTATAGTCTGAGAACACACGTAGTCTGACTTTTGGGCAGTCAGTTGTAGTTTTTGACTTAAGTTTTCTAGTCAATGCCATTCGCAATGAATAGTGTAATGTCCGTAAATATATTTTTAACAAGCGGTTTGATTTGAATAATTGTTATTTACCTGACGTGTACATCTAATCTGTAGAATAGTTTGACAGTGTAATAAATCATAACAATTTATCAGGACTGAAGATGTTGAAATGTCAACAATCACCAATGGGCAGCAAAACACATAGCCACCAAGTAAGTTAACATTTAAAAAAGTTTACAATTGACTATCTACAAGTTATTACTTAAAATATATGAATTAGTTTAAAGACTAAACTGATTAATATAATTGAATTATCCTTTTACTTATCTTTTGGATTTTTGAAACTAGTTTTGCCTGTTGCTTATAGCAAAATACTTTTGTGGATATTTTTCATTTTCACTAGAAAATGTTTTGTGTAACATTTTTATTTTATTACATTATTTTTTAAATCCGAAATATGTGATGAAAGTTTAGGATGCTATGCTTATTTGGTCGAGGAAAGGAGGATATTGTCGAGACAGTTGATATGGTATGAGGACTGCATGGAGTGGCCAAAATTAGTAATTAGTATACAACAGTATTACAGTATTCATCAATCACTTAGTATACCGGTACACAATTTACGTTCAGTTCAAAATTTATGTTAATCCTGTATTTTTTTACCAAAATATTTTTTCTAATACTTTTTTTAATAATTGCTAATCTTAGCTCAAGTGGCATAAAAACTAAGTTTGGAACTAAAAAAATCTCATCTCATTTAGTAGGCATTCAATCTCATATCAAGTCAATTCAAAGTTGGTGTACATTTTAATGTTATCTAAAACTTTAGTATCAAACATGTTTTTTATACAACCTACTTTTACTGCTGGTGATGACCAAAATTAGGTCACAGAACAAATATAAAAAGGAAACATTTAATAAATTGTAAGTGTTAAAGTATAATGAAATATGTTCTAATTAGAAGTTTTGATAGCGAGATAGCTATTTTACAAAGTTCCAAATAAATATTAAAATTATGTTTTAACTTATGTTGGTTGGGTGTTATACAATCAAACTAAGAGAGGTTCCTGCTTGTTTCACAAGCTTATTTTTTCATCGGTTTGCTTACAGAATTGGTCCTATACTATACTAGCATACCGGGCGCTTAGGTATAACCAGGAGAAAGGCATAAGATCACCCACCCTTCTTTGTAATAAATTAAATGAATACATCATAATATTTGCATGTGTCTCATGGATGTATTAGATTTAAAATGGTTTCAGCCGCTCCAGATTGCTTTAAAATCGAATTATGTAATTAAAAATGTTGTAAAAGCTTCTTATCCTTGTGGGTGTTTATGCCATTTTTCTAACAGTCTCAATAGTTTGAGTACAGTTTCAATAAGAAAATGAGAGTTTTAAGGTATCTCCTCTCCTAAATAATCTGAATTCATGTAGAAACTTTTATTTCCCTTAAATTCAAATAACTACATAATTATAATAACTTTCGTGCTACTCAAATAGGCTACTACCTAAATAAATTTCAGTTAAGAATACAATAAAACTGGTCAAATAAATAAATATTATGGCACAATGAAATCTAAACATAATTTCCTTCCATTTTTAAATTAAACTTTAAACAATAAACTATACACAAATCACAAAGTAAAGCAGTAAACTAAACAAATTAGGTACCTCTTTCTCAAAACCAGTTTAGCGGATACCAATCTTTTAATAAACTTAAATATAAATGCTTTCATTTTTCCATGAAAAGATGCTCACATTCTTATCTCGTTTATCTGTTTAGATAGTGACGATCGTTTCGAATGACAAAAAGCATGCACGAAATAGTACAAAAGAATTCAAGAATTTTTTCATAGAATTTAACTTTTAAATTCTCATATATGCAACTATTTTATAAAACTGAAATTTATTGTAATCGAACTAAATGTAAACATTCATTCGTATATAGGAATATAAATATGATTCTTTCTTTCCTATTGTCAGAAATGATTCACATGCATTTCAATACTAGATCAATATAAATTTAGTCATTATTAATATTCTATTCTACCAATTTTAGAAAAAAATATTAAACAATGTACCTGATAAAATATACAAAATACGCAAGGCTATGGGAAGTCGGGGGAATATGGGCAGCTGGGAAATATGAGCAGGTTTAACGGTTGGTCAGCTAGTGACGAGAAAGAAATTTTGATTTTGTGTCTGACAGTTGGCAGTACTTACTTGTAGCATTTACCTGGATACCACAAAGGAGAGTGAGCTACACTCGACTCCACGTTCACCGTGCAGTACAGATCTTACGGGAGAATAGACATGCTAATACCATTACAGAGAACATCACGTTTATTGACATGCGGGTTGCGTCAACTGACCGAGCGTTGCATGAGAGTTGGTGTTTTTTAGTTGGCTACTATCGCTGAGACTGTCGTAAGGATAACAAGGCTTATGGGCGCTCTGTACTGCAAGGTGAACGTGGACTCGAGTGTAGAGTGTAATCGTCAAAGTGCTAGGGTCATTTCAAGGTAAGTCTGTTAAAGTTCTTTATTGAAATGTATTCTGATAGTTATTTGTGACATGGTTTCATTTGAGAGTTTAGTATTAACACTTTCTATTCATAATGAAAACGTTAATTTTAGTTACACACAATATTGTAGCAGATGAAAATTTCAAATATGGCGTCTGGGGCATAGATGTTTGAAGTAATATGAGCAACGTTGTTTAATTGTAAAAATATGCTTGGCTCACTGTCTTACGGGGGTTTTAAAGTGAAATGAGTTTATAATTGTTTTTTTAATATACAGTTCAATTCTATGATTTATTCTCTACAATGTTTTGTAATAATATTTCACTTTTAGGTAAAGCATATATTCCTAAATAATGTTTCAAAATAGGCTTAATTTTATTATATGTCTTGAAGTAGGGACATAAAAACTAGTGTTTTTTAAAATTTGTTTTTAAATTTGATATGTATTTTTATACAATTATATTCATATATAAATTGCAAAACCTTTTTATGCTTTGAAAAAATTACAAAAAATGTTTACTACTTTTTAAGTAGATTTAATGTTGAATTTCTTTTTTCCGTTACTGTAATGTTTTTGCTTCCTGAACTAATAACTTTTAAAATTTTACATCAATAATTTTTTTACTTTCATATATGAATTCTTTGGACTTTTTTCTATAAAGACCTACTGAACACTTTTAAATTGGGATATAATTACTATATTTTGCAAATTCTTTAGTAAAATACTTTCAAACGGCGAAAATCCTGGAGAATTAACATGGCCTCTTGTAGAACAATTGGATTACTCTCGTAACTTAAATAAATAATAATAATTGTTATATAAGGGAAATTGTATACGAAATGTAATGTATGTTTGTTTATTGGGTACTATAATAATAATTAGCTTGCACAAATAATTATTATGCATGACAAACCATGTTTTAGTATAAAATATCTATGCTTGCTACATTTGTATGCTTATGAAAGCACATATTATTGTTTATTAACTTTCTAAAAACTTTAGAAATGTAAATCTTTGTATGATTTTAGATATTATAGTGATAGCCCTATTTTTGTCTTCTTTCAGATGCCGAGAAATCATCAACCACAAGGTCTGCGTCAACAGTGGCCTGCAGAAGCAATGGATCGTGCTGTGTCGGCAGTAAAAAATGGAGATTGCTCGAAAAATCACGCTGCTAAATTATATGGAGTTCAGCGACAAACTTTTCAGAGGTATTTTATCAAATAGACATTAGATTTTTAAAGAATGGTAAATTTATAAAACTAGGTCGTAAATGTTAGTTAGGAGAACGAGCAGAACAAATTCTGGTTGAGCACATAAAAAAACATTCACGTCACGGGTTTTCTTTAAGCAGAAATGACGTACGCTCACTAGCTTTCAATGTAGCTGACCATTTACAAATTAAACATCGTTTTAATAAAGAATAAGGTTTAGCTGGTTGGAACTGGAACAACCTGTTGCTAAAAAATGTAGATTTTTTACATCACCTTTAAAAGCTAATATCTCTCCTTGAAGAATGTGTCTCACTTCATCTCATTAAAACTATATTGGTAAATAAAAAAATACAATATTTTTTAAACAAATAATTTAATGCTTTTTTGAAGGTGTAAACCCTGAGTGGTTATCATTGCCTTGAAATTAGAGAGAATTTATATAATGCTAAAGAAATTCACTTAAATTTATAATTTGAAATACCAAGCATTAAACCCAGATACGAAAATTCAACATTTAATTTTGACATACCGTTGAAACTAGTTAACAATAATATATAATAAAAAATAAAATAAAATAATAATATCATATAATAAATAAATACAATAAGGATAAACGACAAGTAATTTTAAATATTAACAATCAAATTCAAACGATGGAGAAATGCTAACACCGTATAAATGTTATAGTTATCATCTCTCAGCATCGGTCTAAATGCAATTAGGTAGGAAAAACCGTTTACGAACATGTTTTAATTTTCTACAATCTTAAAGAAGGTGTTTGATGGAAATAAAATTACTACAGCAATGACAAAGTGGTGGATCCCCATGACGCATCAGAAACCCTTAACCAATACGTAGACGACAAACAACCACTTCCTCTCCACGGCTTCGGCGGTTTGAAGATATCCATGACCGAACACTAACCTTAATTTCTCGGAGTTTATTGTTTTGTAGCACTGCCCCACTGCCTACTCTTCTTCCCACTGTCTAAATAAGGTTTACTTCAAAATAGCCACAAATTCTTTAGCAGCTAGGTTTGCCTTAGTATTTCAATGTATACCGGCGTGACCCGGATCCGAACAAAACGACACCCCAATTAATACCTTAAATCCAAAGTCTGAGCGTGGAACACAAAATATCTTCAACCAACGGGCTAGGGGAATACATATCTTTGATGGATGGATAAGATATTGATGAGGAAATTGTCTTATTAGTTTTACGAACAATTAATTAAGTCTATTCACAATCTACCAAGCTTCACAAAATCGGGTTTGTCCAGTTAAATCCCATATTGAGTGAGTATAGGCTAATTTGTGACGAGAGGGGTCAGCTAAGCTTAGTTCCAATAATTTATATTTTAATGCAGATAATATTTTTAAAAAACGAAAATCGTATCTGTGTTAGAAATAATTTTTCGACAATATGATTGAGGAAGTGTATTCAATCAGTAATATATTTTTTTTAAATTTATGTTGTTATTATTTCTCACTGAAAAACAATTAAACGTCAATTAAAACCGCTTATACTGTTCAAAATGTCTCAAAAACTGTGATAACACAACAAATTATTCGTTTCAAGTAAAATTTTTTATTTTAAACGTTATTTCAATTACTAATCTTAATTTGAAAACTCATTTCCTCGACAGTTGTTTATTGTACTTGAACAAAGTAATTTTATTGAAACTGAATTATATAATTATACAACAAATTGATAAAAACGAATAAGCTAAAATAATAGTTTTTGTACAAATACAAATTTTTCAAAGTATGGTTTTGCAATATGAACCCCTTACCTGGCTGTTAGAAGAAACATTTTAAATTATGGGCTTAAACAGCCTATTTAGGGTTTATTAGGCCCATAATACATAATGTGTCTTCTTACAGCCAGGTCCGAAAGGAAAAAGATCATCTAATTGGTAATCTCTCTTGGTATCACTAATATTTGTAGGAAGTATTTTTTAATATAATGATATTTGTATAATATTTAACTTTAAGGCAACGTTAAAAATGTAAATAGTTTAGGTATATTCCCAGTAAACAAAATGTTTATAATATTCTTTAAATTTTGTTTGTTACTAGTTTACCTTTATTTTTATATATTGTACATCCTATCACTTTCAATTAAAACTGTGAGTGCTAAACATTTTTATTGTTCAGTCATGTATCTTACAATTTTTGTCCACCAATGTTGAATTATATATATACATACGTTTTAATTATATTCCGATCAGAGTGACTAAAAAATTACTGAAAAGTTTTCGAGATTTTGTATTTTATTGTTAAATATTTGTTTTAAAAATGTATCATAAAAGTGGCTATCTTGAGAAATATTAATATTTAAAGAAACTCTTTAATTATCATAATAAAATAAAATAAATTAATTTGAAAAATAAAGTACTATATAGTATGTAAGCTAATATTACTGAATAATGTATGTCAGAAGAATGCTATATAGTTGCAAAACAAAACAAAATTCATCCCGTAAGTACATATTTTATGTATGTATTCTAAAAGCATGAAGTCATGAATTATGAAAACTGTTCATGATTAAACATCGAATTAAAATATTGTTTGGATGTAACGTTGTGTATATATTAATAATAAGGTTACAGTAAATAGGGAAAACAGCAGGGAACGAGACAACTTCAGAAGTAATTTAATAATGAAAGAAAAAGTTTAAGGGTTACATTTTGTTTAATATTTAGACCGAGGAAACCCTTAAGTGAATAACAGAACATTAACAGATTGCAAATAAACGAAATAAGCAGAATTTTAACATGGCTGGAAGCTTTTCTCCTTTTGTTAAAACTCTTTAAATACTATTATTCGATCAGTATTAGAATATTTTCATTTAATTAATATAAATCACAACTTATTTCAAAGCAATACTATTTTATAAATAAATGTATATTATTAAAATGGAGTTGTACGTATTAAGTACATATTTGTAAATCAATTGAGCTTGACTTGAATTGTGACAATACCCTTAAGAATATAAAACTTTAACATTAGTTTTCACAAATTATCAATTTATTTAATCTAATGCATTTAACAACAATGTGGTCATTTTCAGTGATGCACGAAATACAGTAATCAAACTAAACTGTTATTATTTCGTAATTGTAGTTTGTGCATCACTAAAGGTGGCAACACTGCCATAGCAACGTCTTATATAATACGTCACTAGAGACTCTGTATCAAATTTAAAATAAAAACAAAGTCAACGAAGTTTACACAATACGTGATGTACTATTACTTTTATTAAGCACCAAATCATTTCTAGCTAATTTGGCTAAATTTTTAATAGATATTGCTTAGTTTGTCAAATGAGTTAAATATTGTTTAACAATGCATGCTTGACGGATATGGAACTTTTTTACATATTTTCAGTGGGTAAACATTGTTGAATATCTGGGTAAAATTCAAAAATAAAAGCAATAGCAGATTAGATGAATTCATATACAGCAAAATAAAGTGTAGAGACGCAACGTTATGCATTTATTTATGACCCTAATTTTATCCTATTGGGTAAAAACAGTAAAGAAAGAGGAAATGTCTGAAGTAATTTAATTTCAAGATTACTGTGCTGAATTCCTGGAGGTGAAATTTTGAACAAGGAAAGCACTCAGGGTTCCATTATCTTTTTTACAAGATGTATTCCAACCTCAATTATTCAGTAATTATCTTCGCATTTCTTTAAATAAATCCAAATTGCGCCTTTGTTTTAAATAACGTAGATTTTGCTCCACTGACAAGCTGAATAAATTTGGTGTTAAATGAGAAAAACTTAAGTGGTCAGAATTTGTAACACTATTTCATAGGAGATCTAAATTGATCAGCTCTTACGTAAAACACATTGCACATATTGACTGTGTGTATATTATATTGTAATTGGCTATTAATTGCTATTTTCTACACAGTTGTTTTTAACCTTTAAAAAGTCTATGAATATGTTTCTGTCCTTATTAAATTCAATACTGACATTATGATGGCTGCCGAGGTGAGAGTTGCTACATTTCAGAAGGCTTAACTTCCTCAACATTTATTTTACTCAGATAATTTTTTCTCAAAAATATTATATACTAAATGTTGAGTATGTTTGGTAGTTGTAAGGTTTTTTGGAAACTGTATTCATTTTCTAGTTAATTATTACTCTTGCTTATAAAAGTAATTTTCATATTAAATTTAGTTGTTTATAGTTTTTAACTTCGATTCAGGAAAAATACTGCAAGACTTAGAACATATAGAACAAAAATTAACATACATATATATATTTCCTAAGATTAACATGTTAGACTAATAACACTACTTTTACACGGTTAGTGAATATTAAATACCTAAACATTATGTTTTAACCAATAGAAGATTGCACTATTGTAAACACAATTTTCATTTTAAAATGATTCATCTTAAAAATGTTTCACTATGCCATAGAGAAAAATAAACCATTATTTTAGACAATTTCAAATAATACAAATTTCATAAAAAATACCATGTTTAAAACTATTTATATCCTATTCAGAATTATTATTAATATGTATAAAACACCATACACAATATGTATTATTAACCTTTAAAAAAATTTAAATGTAAGTTTACAGTATTTTAAGTTTTAAAACATGAATAAGCTTATCATAATGTTTTCATCACAATTTTATATTTTTTTTTCTAGCACAAGCTTGATATTTGTAGTCATTAAGATTCTGTTTACATTTTATTTACCGATAGTAGATAGAGGTATTCAAACTTTACGTTTAAAGGTATAGACAAAGCAGTAAAATAACAGCAGCGCTAGACCGGCAGGGAAGAGGAAAGAAACAGACGACAAGAAGCTCTTGGAATTAAACTAACAATTTTTTCTGGGAATAAAATTGTATACATTATTTTCTTGCATTGAGCTACGAGGTGTATAAATGTCTGCAAGTTTTTACGTTTGCTAAAGTTACGGAATTAAATCTGTGTAAATTATTTTAATTATACAGACAAATGGGAATGAATAAGCTGTCGTTTTTATTTAAGTTAACATTAAAGCACCACATTTTAAATTAATTGTTTGTAGTTGTTAATACACTGATCGTGTTATTTGTTTTTATGTCTATTATGATTTAGAGCTTAGTTATGAGTCATATTGGTCTTGTACAAAAATGAAGGAAGTGTCAGATTGCGTTGTTGTTATGTTGTGCTCAGCC
This sequence comes from Philaenus spumarius, assembly GCA_018207615.1. NCBI lineage: Eukaryota > Metazoa > Arthropoda > Insecta > Hemiptera > Aphrophoridae > Philaenus > Philaenus spumarius. Next base: position 22,789 of record JAGFPH010000245.1, on the reverse strand, counting down.
GACATGCGACGTTAGAACAACTCTAGCATTGTAAGACTATATATATTGAGTAATATTATCTCAAATTATGTTTTTTGCCATACCGACTATTGGTATAAATTAATGTAATAGGAACTTACCGTCACCAATAGTCAAAAGACGGTAAGTGACTTTTGGTCACATTAAGTTACTATTATATTAATATTATCTCTTTGAATTTTCTGTAGTTGTTAGTAATGATAATTTCAATAATTATAATTGTATTCAAAGGAACACGACAATCAAATAACCTTTATATACATATGCGACAACGATTAATGATTTCCAAATTCTTTTTAGAAGTGCGGTTAGTTTACTACTCTTAAGGAAAGAACAAATATTAAGGTGTGTTCACTTAATTTCATCCTCTACACGTAAGTAATTAAAAATCAACTGTTTTGTTTTTAACGCATAGGCTCAAATAGGCTCAAGTTATTGACATGCGTGTACTAAGTATATTGCCTTAAGAAATTAATGTGTTAATTATGAAAAGTAATGTGAATTTAAATTTTTTGAGTTAAAGTTAACAAGGTAAACCTTACACGAAATACCTTTCTAAATGTTTTATGTCCAATAAAACTTATAGATAAATTAATAATATAAATATTTATTTGTTGTAAAATGATATTATTATACTTATAAAAAAATACTTATAAAGTTTAATGCCTATTTTTGTGATGTATAACAAGTGTAAATTGCAATAACAATAAGCAACTATTGTTGAATCCTTTTTATGTACAATTTATGCAATTGGAATTATGCCTGACACATACACAGACCAAATCGTTCTTACACTTTTGTGTATTTCTTTACGAATCATGCTGTACATTGTCAATCTCCAAATAGAATGGAAAAATCAACAAAAGCAGTGAATGACACTGAAAAACAGACATTTTGTAAATGTGAAAAAGTAGGAAATATATGGAAATAAATTATGCAGAAACCATCGTTCAATAATTCATTTATTATCAAATTAAAGCCTTTGTTGGTGGAATTCCCAATTAAATTTTACACATTTAATAGATTCTTTGCAACTAAACAAATATTTTGTTACAAATGTGTGTATATTCAAATTACATTTGAAATATAGGAATCTTAAATATGTGTCATGTAGTTGTATACTTTATAAAAACGGAAGTGGTGTTATTGTTATTATTACTTAAATCGTAATAATTTGCCTAAAACTTCAAAAAGTATATCCAGTGATGCAAAGTTTTTATTTAAAACAATGTTAGGAAAATGGCTTTATACAAAAGATTAGAATATAAGATTATGATTTTTTAAATAACTATGGACAACAGATATGTTTGATGTAGTTTTTACCTTAAACAATAAAGGAGAGTGGACTAAATGCAAAGTCTTACAAATAGTTAGTTCATTAACTCAAAGGCGTTCACTGACTATGTTGTAATCTTCTGTGATATACGTGTTTTAATAATCAAACTATAACAGTAACTAGCTCAGTATTTGTTTACCTTTATAAATGTTTGTTTTAAAAAATGTACTATTTATTTTTTCACAAACTTATGGATTTATTTATATTTTTCCAATAAACTTGGATAACTTTTAAAATCCATTTATTGTATTTTACTTTTATAACAAATTTATACGTTGTATTATTCCCGTGCAAATAAAAAAAGGCCAATGGCAAGAAAACAAATTCCACATATAATTATTAATATAACTAAAATTAATTACTCTCTAATGAGTAATAATTCATTAATTTTGAATATCTTTGGGAATGAATTACTTAACAAAGCGATTTTCCAGAGATTACTTTTATGCATAGTGTTTTTTTTTTTTTTTTATAAAATGGATGAATTTTGAGTGAAACTATACATTATATACCGTGTATAAATTTTGCAAGCATGTCAAGTATACATGTTTGTTAATGTACGATGCTAATTTTATAAAAATGTAAACAAAGGGTTAAACAATGTAATTTCATTAATAAGATCATATCATGCTTGCAGCTTAACAAATTACAAGTTCCATCTCTTACTTCTTGCTATGCTGTACCCTTTTATGTTAGGACAGGCGTAATGAGAAAACTGTGACGCAAGTGTGTTGTATTGTTGCAACGGAATGTTGTAAAACAAAACTCGTACAAAATTAAAACACTTTACGTTGACTAAAATGTCCCATGAAACAAATGTTAAACACATTAAAGTTTTTAAACAGAGGTAAAACGGCTTCATAGAATATTTAATTTCGTTTTAATAACTATACGACAAGTGGTTAGTAGTAGATATTTTAATCTTAATTTCATGTTTGCTTTGATTGACGTAGATATTTGTAGCTAAAGTGTATTTTAATGATTTGTATTTAATTACTCTTTTCTATTAGCTTCTTGAGTTTAAACTGGAAATTGTACTAAAAAGACTTAATTTTATTTCGCGAGTATTTGATTAGTGCCTACTATTGGCTGAACCATTAACAGCTGAAATTGTTAATAACTTATTGTTCTTTATAAATCAGCGTTTACTAAGCAATTAACATATTTAACCATTTCGTCAAAATAAAATGGACTTGTACTATTTCGTAGGAAAATCGACTTAAAACAAAAACTAACAAAATGTAATATATATATATATATATATATATATATATATATAAGCCAAATACCATTCACTCACTCACTCACTGGCTCATCAAACTCGAAATCTGGCTCGAAATCTCAAAAACTACTGAACGGATTGGAACGAAATTTGGTATTGCCACGTATATATTGGTAGACACCAATATTCCCAAAGACTTAAATACAATTCAAATAAAAAAATAAACAAACTATAGAAAGATTCCAATATTAAAAGCAAGTTAGTTAAGAAGAAATCGTTGCTCTGGACACAGTTAAAAGACAACTGATACTATCAACACACGTGTAAACTATTAGGTTACGTTCCCAGACATTTCAATCAAGTCAGCAGCATTATAACAACTTGCTCTGAAACGACTCATATTACATTTCACATAGTTTTAGCGAACAATGCAGAATATCATGAGAATGGTTTTACAAGAACTTACAGATAGACAAATATTTAAAACAATGAAAGGCCAATAGGGAGATGAGTGAAAAAACTTTAGCCAATAAGAAGACTGTTTTTCATAAGGACGCGTAGCAGGAGTAGGGCAAGAGCGTGAAAAGCGTGGTCTTCTTTTAAAATATTTTGAGCGGGCAAGACCTAAAAGCCCGCTTCAACACCATAATGTATATTTATTTCAACCAAAAACATAAAAATTAACCAAAGTAAAAGAATCACCCATTAAATCATCAGCAAATGTAAACATCAAGTAACCTACACACCAATCAACGGGATTCTACCCAAGAACGAAATTTGGAGCCCATTCGAGAAAACAGGAGCCATTACAGAATTACGAGTATGTAGTGTTAAGTGAATGTGCGAATATAAATAAAATAAATGTGTTAAATAAAGTTATCTAAAGTGAAAATCTAAAAATCAATTTAAAAGTGAGTGAAAGGGAAATCACAAATACGTAAGTAAATTAAAAATTTCAATTTACGTTAAGGCAGATCTCAAGGTTAAGCAAATTAAAGAAAATCACAATCATGCCCATATAATTAAAGGAAAATCATAAACAGATAGTAAATGGAATAATATATATGTAATAAAATAAATTCATAATTTAAGAACCACACAAATTAAGCAATTTGGTTGGGTCTTCTTTATAGAGAATTAGCTTTCAAGGATTTTAATAATACTTAATAAGCAATTGAAAGGAGATACCGATTGAATTTAAAAGTCAGAAACTGCTGTTTAACACAAAGAATTATTTTAACCTTAAAAATTATTTTAAGAACTAACAAATTTTTAATTTCAATAATTTTATACTATATTTTGTTAGGCCTATTGTAATAAAGAATAAGTTGTATATATTAAATATTAAGAAAACTGCATAGTAAATAGTTAGTACAGTTTCCCTTAACACAATTATACATTAAATATAGTAATTAATTATCAAAATATTATGGTGAAGTTAGTTTAGTAAATTTGGTAACTTCTCATTAATTAAAATTTAGAGAAAGAGACAAATTTATAAATTAAACATTAAGAAATTGTATATTAAACTATTTGTACGTTTCTAAGAACAATTTCCATTCAGTATCATGTTAATTCAATCTGTGCTCAATAAATTCAATAAAAATTATAATTGTTATTAATTTAGAAAAATTGTAGCTATCAAATTAATCATATGTTATGTACAATCTTTTATTATTAATTATACATTTAATACAAACTAATAACGTCTCTGAAGTTATTTTAACCAATTAGTTGTAAGACAGACCTCTCAAGCCAAGCAAAGATTGATTCGAGTCGAATCTGGTGGAGCCCCCAAATAAGACAAATAAGGAGAGGAAAGAAAAAATTCCCTTATACAACCCTCACAATACCATGGTTTACCATCAGAAGACATACACACATGTATATCTCAATATGAAGTAGCGTCGAGAGCAAACGGTTGGACACAAAAACACAAATAACTTTATTACCTACATATCTTGCAAAATCAGCTTTAAATTGGTATGAAAGCTTCATACAAATTAATTAAGAGGGGGAAATAACATGGGATAAAGCAAAACAAGAATTAATTAATCTTTTCACACCAATAGCTCAGAATCAAAACTTACAAATAATTTTAACAAACAAAACACAAATTGAGTCAGAAACATCCATAAACTGTTATTTACAAATACAGGCTCTTTGTAGAAGAATGATCCTAGAATGAATCGGCTCCAGTTTAAAAAAATTTCAAAATATCAACCTGAAAGTTTTTTCCAAGTTAAATATATAGATTCAAACAAGTTCTAGGAGTATAAACCTTTTTCATTAATTACTTTTAAAAGCATAAGTAAATTAAAAAAGTATAATTTTAGACCTTTTTAGAATTTCATCAAAACGCTTGAGTTGATCAGCTGCAAATTAGTCATTTTTTAAATATAGTTTTTAAAATAAGTATAGAAAAAACAATTGTGTTTGTAACTTCTGTACCAATTTTTAAATCGATATGTTGAAAAATGTCGAAAATGGAGTCGTTAAATCCAAAAGTGTTATAGTTAAAACGAGATAGGTAAAACAAAAGACTATTGTCAAGCGCCTCGGTTTTAAAAATATTATGAAAAAAATTGTTCATACTTACTAAGAATATTTATACTGGTGTACTCAACTTGTAAAACAAATGTAATGTTTATACTCCAAAAATTGACGAAACTGGAATAGATTAAAATTAGTTCGTGGGTCCGGTACTCCTAAAATCGAGAAACCCATTGATAAGTCAAGTGGCTCTAGATCGGGTAATTTTCAAGATTACAAGCTGAGACTCAGCATAAATGTTTAAAATAAATATTTTAACTCCTATGTCAAGTTTCAATTCGATATATTAAAATTAAGCCAATTTATCAACCCTTTATATATGAATAAGATTTCAACTTTTAGTTATTTCCCCTGCTGCAAAATACATACCTGCATTATCGATTTTTTTCCAAACAAACCATTGCTCGGATTAAAGAAGTACTTATGACCTTTTTTATTTAAAAATACTTCCCCTACTCGGTAGTATTTTTTATTTTTCTCAATCTTCATCCCAGCTCGAAATATTAAGGATAATCGGGGGAAAAAATGATAATAAATTTTTTTCGAATTTGGGAAATCGATAGACTAGTAAATTACTTTCTTATCTTAATCTACTTCCTTTAATGTACTTATAAAAAAAAAATCAGCCGTATTGTAAAATACTGGAACTTTTGGTCTAAAATTATCCCTACCGACTGGCCTACTAACACACCTAGTAGAAATATTAAAGTATGGAAAGCTTCAAAAAGAACCCATACAAATTTCGAGAGTGAAAAGGTATCATAGAAGGTCTTTATAAACAAAAATATGTTATGTGTACATTACAATATAAAAATATAGAATATCATCTAGATCTGTCTATAATTAGTATTGTAGAAGTTAGAAATAAGTAACATGTACAAGATTTAAGCACTAATCAATGTAACACAAATTTTTATTTGGAGACAACTAAAGCCTTAGTAAAAAAAAACTAGTAATCATTTAAATAAGTAAAACTAAATAACAATTAAACTCTGAATAAGTAAAGCTTTTAAAAGTAAATAACATCAAGATCTGATCTACCAATATTAAAAAAACTTTGTATATAATAGCATAACAGTCGGTAAACTATTTAAAGAAACCCATATAAAGTGAATATGTATACAACGCCAACGCCAATAAACAACCTAGCGACTGCAAACTTAACATTTCGGGCATAGTGTGGTGTATTCTTAAGAGTCGCGACCTTGGGGAGCTACACGATCCGAAAACAGATTTAATAACAACTTTCGTTACTTGAAGATAAAGCCTTGATCAAGCGGAATTTTCATCTTTCGAAAGTAACAAAAATACTACACATTCCAATAGATATAAAAAAAATAATTTGTATATACGACAAAGTTACTAAATCACGATTTCTCTAAAACCACTGAACGGATTGGAATGAAATTGGTATGTAGCTTCATTTAGGGCCGTAGGTACTGGCTAAGAAAGAGTTTCAAAAAATTAGAAATCTTAGGGCGGTTTAGGGGGGGGGGGGTGAAAAGTTACTAAAAAAACACCGAACTGATTGAAATTAAATTTGGTAGGTAGCTAGGACCATAGGTGCTCGCTAAGAAAAGTTTTCAAAAAATTCGAAATTTTAAGGGGGTTCGTGGGGTCAAAGTTACTAAAAATCCCCATAAGGAATATATAGTGTGATAGTCACTCACTCACTGACTAATCACGATATCTAAAAAACGACTAAACGGATTAGAATGACATTTGGTAGTATGTAGCTTCCTCTAGGGCCCTAGCTGCTCGCTAAGAAAAGTTTTTAAAAAATTCGTAATTTTAGGGGGGGGGGGTGGGGGGTCAAAGTCACTAAAAATCCATAGTGTAGCCCCTAATATATTATTTATTGATATATATATATTTTTATTATTATATACATTTAACTTTGATTTGTCTATCCGTGCAAAGCCGGATAGGGCAGCTAGTGTTATATACGAACATAAACTTCCCACATATTTGTCATTTATTTATTAGTAGGCTAAAGGTATTTCTCTTAATTAAAAAATTAAAATTACTAATTATATTTATGTCATTTTCTATTCAAGTTAAATTACCAATGAGATTAAATAACTACAGCAAATTATTGGACACAGGGCTTAGCTGGAAAAACCTACAAATGAGCTGAAAAGTAAGTTTTGCCAAAGTAATTTAACATTTATTTATTTTTTCCAAACGTTTAAGTTGTTTATAAAAAAGGAATTATGAATTTGTTTAAACCTTTTAAAAGCGCGAAGAGACAATATTACACCGACGTGTGCGGTGCATTGAGGCAAGGTGAACTAGCTCAGATTTTTATTTTATTTGTAAGATATGAGCCATAAATAAAAATAGCTATTTCAAATTTAAGTTCATTAAAATAGTTATTATTTTGGTGAAAAGTTAAAAAGTGGAAATACATGATTACCAAATTATTGGATTTAAGTTGTATAGTGTAAAAATAAACGGTACTAGGAACTGGCACATTCTTTTTCACTAACATATTTAAATTATTAAACAGATTCACTGTGACTTGTAGGGTGGGGTAGGAGAGGTGATTTTTTATTAAAGTGGGAGATTAACTAATACAGTAAATACTATTATTATCTAGAGAGAAAACTTTTCGATTGATTTCGAACAAATTTCCACCAAACACGTCAATTAGGCCTGTATAGATGCACGAAAAAGGTTATGAAAAAAGTTTAAAAACAACAACGTTTATGTCCAAAAAAACGCCAAAAATTAGTTATTTAGTATTATTATTATTAGCTAAACGAGAATCTTTAGAAAGTTGCGGTTTTTTGCATATGGTAGGGTACATTAAAGGCTACAAATAAGCCAAATTTTATCAAAATCGTTAGAGATGTTTTTTTATAAAAAAATAATAACAGATTTTTTGCGTTTATTGGCCATAAACGAAGTCGTTTTTTTTTTTTTAATTTTGCACCATGTCTGGTGCAATTTTTTTTTAAATCGATCGAATAGTTTTCGCTCTAGCTTTGTATACATACATACAGACAGACAGACATTTTGTAAAAACCACTTTTTTGGACTCAGGGGTCCCAAAACGGATATTTTCACAAAAATCTCAACATCGATTTTTTTTGCGATCACTATACTTTCTCTGTACTAAAGTATGGTGAGAAAGTAATAAAGAGAAACATGAATTTGTAAATCAACTTCTTGCCTAAACTCTGTTCAAAGGTGTATTTAATGTAGGTAATTGATTTTTTTTTGCAAGACAAAATTTTGATATTTTCCTGAACGCTTGGATTCGACAGAGGAAAGTTTTGTGTACACTAACCTTCATAGACGACCGACAATGCAACTGTATTAAAATAAATAAAGTTACATGAGTAATTTTAAAAACAAAAAATTCGTATTCTTATAACAAGCATTTACTTTATGACAGTTATGCTAAGAAGATGGGGAGCAGTACATATTATATAGAGCAGTTAAATCTATGTATCCAGGTTCAAATCTATGAGGTTATAATTGTGTACAGTTGGGATAATCCTGAGAGAATATGTTTAGAAATAAATAACTAAAACAGAGTTTAATATAATTATAAATTTGTTTATTAAAGTTTTAAACTATAGCAAATTAAATTGAAATACATCAACTGTCAAATAGTTCATTTAAATTGAATTAAATTACAACTTAATTTATATTTAATTAAGTTTGAGCAACCGTTATGTTTGAGAAAAAGTTATTAATTGAACATTGTTTACAAGCTGCAAATTAAGCCCTCCACTTCCTCTTATTCAGTCAATTAAATCTCACAGCACACATTGTGGTAAACGTTCTGGAACATTCTTCTTGGGATTTAATTAACTGCGAGTTCATAATTAAAAATTCTTATTGAAATTTTATCAGAAGTGGACCTTTAGTTAATTTAGCCTTCGGGTAACAGATGTTTATGTTGGTAAATTAATTGTACTTTTTTTTCTGTCAATTTATAGTACTAATTATACATTGTTTTACTACTTAAAAGTGGTATATTTAAAAAAAGTTGTTTGACACTAGATTTATATTTGATGCTTTTTTATAATAAATTTATTTACGTCTAAAGTTGAATGTTACCTATTAGAATGTTATTAACGTACTAAGAGTTTTGATGAATACATATATTGATTGATACATACATATGAGTATATAAATAAGAAATTTTGATCAGACAATGATTTATCGTAGGTTCCAAATGTTCTATTAAATGTGTGTCGTAAACATACATGTATCCCAAACTATAAGTTTGCAATCAACAAATTATTTTTGATTATATTATGATGGCCTGGTTTTAAGTTCATATCTACAGTGAAAAAATTATTGCATTTATTCCAGTCACTTGAATCTTTAAAAAATTCCGAGTTTAAAATCTTATATTTCCAACTTTACTGAAGGTAACTTCTGTATTATTGTAACTGCAGTAGTTTGAGGGAACTTTTTTCAAATAGCGGTGCCATAAGCGTCACTAATAAGTATTAACTTGATTTGTGCACATAATGGTATAGACACCTATAGCGATAGTGTGGTGTAACATTGGATAAATATAAATATCAATAACTGTTCATGATATAATATGTGTTCGCAATAATATGTGTAAATAATTAACCACATATTATTGCGATGACATTCAATTTAATCAAATAGTTTTTTTATAAAATCTTTAAAACCTCTTAGATTTTCATTCCATTTACATCCTACATACTTAGTTCATTAATTCAGTATTTTATCTTACTTATATGAAACAAGTTTCTTTTAACTGAAACGCTTATTTCAAAGATGTACTTTCCCGATTTTCTTTATATAAGGTTTATTTTCAGTGAAATGATAGGCCTACGTGTAGTTAGTCCTGTTTCTATATCATTAGAAATTGACAGCACACTATAAGTTTTATTTTTTATATTTTTAAATTTTATAATACAATTACAACTAGTCAAGGACTATCTAACAATATTTTTATGACATTACAGGCTGTGTGGTGAAAATACGTCCAGTGTAGCTTTTCACAATACAATATACACTTTGATCATGTGCAGTTTTTATAATTATAATTTACTTTGAGTCATTTGGGTTCGCTCTTTTCAACCTCCACACTAGTGGTACGTTGCGGAGCAAATGTGCTACCTCGACATTTTTATGGCCATGTAGTCTGCTTGCATGTTTTCTAGCAAACTGTTTTACCTCTTCAGCTACTAATTGCACCTTAAATTCCCAATGAATATCTACATTGCGGATATACCATGGTGCTCTAACAATACTGTGAAGCACTTTTTCTTAATGTTTGTATTATTTGGATGTTAATTTTTTCGCGTTAATTTTTTTACAATTAAACGCCATATGTCCACAAGGGTTTTAATATTTGCTTCTACACCAGCAGTTAGTTATTATCCACGGTCAGTTTGGAGTTCCTTCCAAGAAACCAGTGCACTTGTCTGTACTTCCAAGTTGTTCACGTTTCTTTTTCACATGTGATTTCCAACCAAGTTTTGCATCCATTGCCTCCTCCTTTTAAATGATCAATGAATTTGCGATAATCATCGACTGTTACTACATTGCTACATTAACCTTGTGGACACCACTCAAAAGCGTTACCTTGCAACTACTAACTCCAGATTTGCTAAACATCGAAAAGATGATCATATTTTGTATTTCAATCAAATTTACCGGTAATGGGGATAAAGTTTCTTATCTCCCTGCATGGTATGTTGCTGGTTACTTTGATTATTTTTATTTCTCATTTGTTTTTGTGGTGAATCACCAGCTTTGCGTTTTTTGTTTTTTCCCTACTATTTAAGCTTCCACATAGTCTCCTTGGCTAGCCTTCTTCATCTGTAAAGTATTCTATATTTTGCAATGCTTTGATTTCTGATTGTGTATTTAAATTTGTCATTATGATTACCTCTTTTTGTAGAAATTAGATATTCTGCTGCAATTTAGAGATCATACCTAAATATTTAGCAGGGTTTTGTTTCCAAGAATTTCATAAGGCAGTTTCATTAGGTGTTACAGGTTGATATTCTGTTATTTGTTTAGAATTAGCTTGTCACTCTAGGTAGTTCAGGCAGTTCTGTTGTGAGTCTGACGATGTAGACTTCAGAACTAATGAACTTTTCCTAATTGGGTTTACATTTGAAAATCTTCCAGAAATATATATTTTTCAAGCTGGTTATATTTGTGTAAACTTGTCGCACTAATTTAGGCCAAGTGAGCCACCCTTTCGTCTCAGTTATTGTGTGATTGGTAGCCTCTACACTCAGAGTGACCTTCGTTGGCCACCGGGGAGCAACTAATCGGAATCAACGAGGATAGTCACCTCTGCAGGTTTAAAGCTATGGGGAGTATCCGTGGATATATAACACAGGATGCATAAGCAATTTCATTAATTTTTGGAAGGGTTTACTCCCCTACGTTCTTCCGCCCTCTCCGCTGTTGGGATATTTCTAAATATCCCCATCCACCTTTGAAACCGATGACCAGGTTCTTCCGCCCTTTCAGCTGTTGGGAAAATCGTTTGTCGACCAGTTTTCACCTGTAACCCTAGGCAGGGACCCTTACGAGGTACTAACAACCAGGCGGGCTGAACCAAGGTTTTTTAGCCCGAGTTACTCCTCTATCACTCCTTATTCCTCTCCAGTGGTGAGATCCCGGGCTTGTGACCGGCATAGCGAAGTTTACTATAATATAACCACGAATTTAGATGAGATAATTCGTTATCTC
>JAGFPH010000245.1:0-10552 GCA_018207615.1 Philaenus spumarius | reverse complement strand
GACGTCACAAAAATTTGTGACGTATTGCAGCCGCCATTTAATCTACTGACATAAACATATCTTAATATATTATTAAGTATTATATTATTATTAAATTTTAGTTTTACGATATATGCATACTGAAACAAGAGAGTTAAATTATTATGTTAGTTAAGATTCACTATGACATCAAAGTTGTGTAACAAGAAGTAATCTAGTACACGTGCTTTTCGATATAAATTCCAACTTAGTTCAGACTTTGGATTAACACAAAATGTTAGTAGTGCAAACAGTGAAAATTACTGTTGCAAGTCTTTCACGCCAAACAACCTTCTTTGTCTTGAACCGGGTAGCTATCACGATTTAGACGCTCTTTATTTCTGTATATTGCAACATAACGTATTTATATAAATAACGACATTCACAAAACTACGACGTTCATTTTTAAAAGAATTTTGTTTTCTTGATTAATGTTTGCACCCCACTTTGTTTATTTAATGTTTATTTTATTCCTTGTGTACAGGTATGCCAATGCAAATAAAAAATGGCCATCACCGGTCATTCTAAATCTTGAATAGCATTAACAATTGTTATAGAAATCTTTCGTTTGTCAACTAAAGTTCAAATGTTCCGGATACAAAAATAATTTTTACACATATATTGGTCGACAAGGTACAACTTATGACAAAAAATGTCATATATCAATATATTCAGAAACTTGATTTTTGTTAGTTAAAACGGAAATAATAAAACAGTCAACTTGCAAAATAGACCACTGACGGTAGACAAAAAAAAAAGGGCAAACATCGGATAAATTCGCATGTTTCTGATTTTTTAGTATGTTGTTAGGGTACCTACCAGTAGTGTAAAACCAAGTTTGCAGCTTCGAAAGACTTGTGCTAACTTCGTGGGGCTCGAAAAACCTCGAAATTTTCCCACTGATTTCAGTTTTTGGCCCGAAACTTCTAAAAGGGTGCTTCCTACGGAAAAAGCCACTCTTTCCTTTTTTGAAGCTGTAAACATTTCCTACTATTTGAACCCAACCCCAATTCTTTAGGTCCAATAAATCCCAAAATACAGGACTTCAAAAATTTTAGTTTTTTTTCAAAAAGTGCAAAATTTCAGATTTTGTCGTCTGTCGGGCTAAATATTGGCTGTAATACTCATTCTACGAGAAAATTTACTATATATGTAGTTGTAGAGAAAATATTTAGCTTACGTTTAAGCCCAGAACGAAGTCTGTAGGCCAAACCGGTATCTCGTTATCTTAGAAAAACAAAAATATGTTAAATCGGGGGAGAAACAGATCGGAGCATGAGTGAATGCAACATTTAATTGCCATGGTTATTCATAGTTATTACACATATTATTAGTAAAAAAAAACGTATGTACGTACTCATCCAATATATAAGTAAACCAACGTAATAATAATAATAATAATAATAATTAATAATAACCTAGAACAACCTAAAATAAATGACGTTGGCCTTACCTATCTTTGACGCGTTATTGAATAACAATAATTAATAACTAACTAAAATAAAATAACGTTGGCCTTACCTATCTTTGGTATGGGTAAGGTACTAAAACCAGTGAAAATGGGATCTTTGACGAAGGCGAAACGGATTGTTTCCCCCCCCTTTTGTGTGATAAAATAACGCCTGCCTGAGCCAGGTTAAGGGTTCGGCAGATGTCCCTCTTCCCCTACCTTAACAGACTTCGGGTCGCCCTTATCGTTATCTTCTCAGTTTAGTTTTCTTGTTGGTCGTGTTCGGTATTGTATTCTTTACAAAAAATTTGAACGTATTATGAAACATTCGTATTTCTCGTGAAATTGTTCGAAGTGTGTTCGCCGAAATGTCGGTTCCGCCGAAAAACTGTTTCATGTGTCGCAAAACACTCAGTGAATTATTATTGGCCGTGTTCAGTACTATACTAAATAAAATGTGAAAATATTATGAAACATTCGTATTTCTCGTGAAATTGTTCGAAGTGTGTTCGCCGAAATGTCGGCTCCGCAGGGAAACTGTTTTATGTGTCGCGAAACACTCAGTGCAGGGACAGTGGTAGTTGTAAAAAAACGCGGTATCCAGACGCTTATTGAAGTGAGTGAGAAACGTGGGCTTGTCAAGAACAAAGTGTTTTTGAGTACGGGTACTTTGAATGAAGTTACCGTACATGACGCATGTAGAAAGAGATACACCGTTAAAAGTAATATTGCAGCATCTGTCCATCGTGGGGGGGATACAGTTCCTACAGCTTCGAGTTCACGGAGGGATCGAGGCTGCTCAGCCTCAGGCTCCAGACATCATTTAATCGGGGATATTGGCTTTCTCTGTGCTGAAAAAATCACTGAGGAGTTTTTCAAGGCCCAGCAGAAATTGTCCCTTTCACGGCGGAATGTTGTGCGACAAGTAGAGACACTGAGTTTCAAAGATTCGATTTTAGAAATAGCTGCAAATGCGGGTGAATGGGGACAAAATATTATACAGCGTCTTTCATGTATAAGTGATCTGGTTGCTGCGGAAGGCAGATACCACCTTAAGTGCTACGAGAAGTTGTATAACAACAAGAGGCGTTCAGGTGGAGGTAAGAGAGGGCGTCCTGAAACAACTCACCTTGCTGAGGGTATGGAGCGCATCTAAGAATATTTGGCCGAAAATCGAGAGGAATGTCAGTTTTCAATGAGTGATCTCATCACAGATCACTTCACCGGTGATTACAAGCCTGATCGCAAAAGTGATGAACTTCACCTGAAAAGGCGATATGGTGAAAAGATCATGTTTTCTAAGATTGGTCAAGGCCGCAGCACAATTCTAACTTTTGTTGACACTGAGCAAAAAATTCTTTACAATAATTGGTACGAAGAAAGAAAGAAAAACCCTGCAGAAGAGCGACTGAGAGTGGTGAAGGCTGCAGCACAGATAGTCCTGCAAGACATTCGCTTTCAAATATTTGACACCACCCAGTATCCTCCATCAGATGACTTCACGAAAGACGCGGATGATTGTGTTCCTTAGACTTTAAAAGTGTTCCTTGAAACAGTTCTTCTAAAACACAAACGCTACTCTCTCGACAGCTGGAAGAAGAAGTGTGTCGCATTTGCTCACGCAATAATGACAGCAGTAAGGCCCAAATCTTTCCTCTCCTCAGTTCAGATAAGCTTTGGTGTTTACTTATACAGAAAGTTTGGGTCAATGCATCTTGCTAACCTCTGTTACGCTATGGGGTTTTCGTGCAGTTACAAGGAGGCAATGCGTGTAGAAAGTTCTGCTATCCTGCGGGGAGAATTTTCACAACTCATTGATAAAGGAGCATTCATGCAATTTGTCTGCGATTTGTCACTCCACTCCCTCAGAAAATATTAATAACAGATGCCACAACGTTTGTTGTAGTTGATGGAGGCTACTTGCTTCACAAAGTCGTGTGGCACCGCGATGACTCAATCAAATCAATTGTAGCAAACTACATTAGCTACACATTTAATCACTATGGAAGGAATGTGGCAGTTGTTTTCGATGGGTATCCAAAGGATATGGCTACACACAGCACCAAAGCTGCTGAAAGATTGCGTCGATATGTATCCTCTTTTTGTTGCGATATCATTTTCGAAGAGTCTACACTCATCAAAGTGCCTCAAGAGAAACTCCTCTCCAAAGAAAAAAACAAGTGGCGCCTAATCGAGTTCCTCCGCATTGGAATGGAAAACCAGGGGATTACCACCAAACAAGCAGCAGAGGATGCTGACTGCTTAAATGTGCAGACAGCCCTGGATAAGAGAACATCATATGAAATGGTCGTCATCATTGGAGAAGATGTGGATCTACTGGTTCTTTTAAATGGGTTGGACTCAAACATTGACAGCGTGTTCTTCCAGAAAAGTTGCAGGGGTGAGGCTGGTTGTCAACAGTTCACATCTGCGAGTTGCAATCGAGGTGACTTGCCACTATGCCCTGGATTTGAAATGTTCCTCCACGTATTTACCGGATGTGACACCACCTCTGCCCTTTTCTAGCAAGGCAAAATGAAAATGATAGCTGTCTTCCAGAAAATAAACATCTTGTGGAAGAGGCCAAGAAATTCCTGCAGCCTGATGCCACCCACGAAAAAATAGAGTCAGCTGGGAGAAAGTGCCTGGTGGCCCTTTATGGAGGAAATTCTGAAGATGATCTTCACAACCTCCGATATGATTTATTCGTAAGAAGTGCTGCCAACGCAAAGGTCCATCTGGTTCGTCTGCCCCCAACCAAAGAAGCTGCTGCTCAACACAGCTATCGCACGTACCACCAGGTGCAAAAGTGGTTGGGGGTAGATAAGGACCCATCCAACTGGGGCTGGAGTAGGAGCAAACAAGGGCTTTTTCCCTTATCAAACACTGCAGACCCTGCCCCACAAACTCTCCTTAAATTCCTGTCTTGTAAATGCCGCAAGGGATGCGCGGGAAGAACGTATTCGTGCCAACAAGCAGGGCTGACTTTGTGCAAGTTTTGTCGAGGCAAGACTTGTATGGACGTCGTCTCCGTTGAAATCGACGATACTGACGACGAGGAAGACCTAGACAGCCCCATAGGCCTACCTATCACCTTCTCATCCCAAAAATCAGCACCACACGAGGACGAACCTGGGCCTTCCAAAAGATTCCGGTTTTGATCAAGATGAAGTTCAACGACGTGTCAAAGATAGGTAAGGCCAACGTCATTTATTTTAGTTTGTTTTAATTAGTTATTTATTATTATTATTATTATTATTATTATTACGTTAGTATATTTATATATTGGATGAGTACGTACATACGTTTTTTTTTACTAATAATATGTGTAATAACTTTATCCAAGGCAATTGAATGTCGTATTCACTCAGGCTCCGATCTCTCCCTCCCCCGATTTAACCCATTTTTCTTTTTCTAAGTTAACGAGATACCTTTTTGGCCTACAGGCTTCGTTCTGGGCTTAAACGAAAGCTAAATATTTTCTCTACAACTTCATGTTTAATAAATTTTCTCGTAGAATGAGTATTACAGACAATATTTATCCCGACAGACGACAAAAACTGAAATATTGCACTTTTTGAAAAAAAACTAAAATTTTTGAGGTCCTGTATTTTGGGATTTATTGGACCTAAAGAATTGGGGTTGCGTTAAAATTGTAGGACATTTTCACAACTTCAACAAAGGAAAGATTGACTTTTTCCGTAGGAAGCACCCTTTCAGGAGTTTTGGGCCAAAAACTGAAATCAGTGGGATAATTTCGAGGTTTTTCGAGCACCGCGAAGTTAGCACAAGTCTTTCGAAGCTGCAAACTTGGTTTTACACTACTGGTATTTACCCTAATAACATACCAAAAAATCAGAAACATGCGAATTTATCCGATGTTGGATGTCTTAAGTTAGTGGTCTAAAATTTTGATTGCGTTATGCAACAAAAGTTGATAATGCAATTACATTTTCCTATAAGTTTGATGTATTCGATTTTCGCCATTACTGTAATAAGTTAACTAGTTTTAACAAAAATAAAAAATAATACAATCTATTTTATTTTTGAATCATAGTGTATATTATGTAAGACAGGAGGAAGTAAAAAGAAACTAGGCTCGAGTTTGAGCTAGGGTGTGCAAAGTTCAAACTGTATCACTTGGACGATTTTGTGAACTACTCAGCCACATCACTTTCAATAAAGACATAGCAAAAATGTCAAACTAGTTACAGAAAATAATTTTTTTAAACTGTCAGATCTGGAAAAATACTTTACTAAACCAACCGGTATATTGGTTTTGAATGTTTAGCATTACTATTTATTTATAATACAAATAGTATTGCAACTCAGTACAAGACCTAATCTAATAATATACAGATTTGCATAAAATAAATCTTGGATGGAGATTGAATTCATTGGAATGGCAAGAACCTGTTATATTTGTAAATAAGGAATATTCTAGCTATGCTATTGTGAAAAGCTTTATTCTTACTTAGATTTACAGAGTAAAAGATTTAAAACATAATTAAGATTAAATTTAGATTTTTGTGTATTTCTGTAAGATGGCACACTGATATATATATATCTGCAGTTAGTTTTGATTATTTTTCAATAATCATTCATTTCTGTAAACCGAGACCACTAATTAACTAGCTTATATTTATTTTATAATTTACATTATGAACACAGATAAGTGGAAAGTATTAGTTAAATATGTTTAGTAAGTTATAAATCTAACATTTATTTCACAATATGTTTCTAATTAAGTAATTCAAAGCAGCTCTACAATTTACGAAGTATTAGACTTTATTTCTCAGCATTTTTTGTTAATCACTTCCATTATTGATGTACAAGGATTTATTGGCCAAAAGATTTCTTCTCTAAATAATAAAGCATGCTAAGTTTATTCACTTATCTG
The DNA here is from genome assembly GCA_018207615.1 of Philaenus spumarius. Lineage (NCBI taxonomy): Eukaryota > Metazoa > Arthropoda > Insecta > Hemiptera > Aphrophoridae > Philaenus > Philaenus spumarius. The sequence goes on along the minus strand of JAGFPH010000245.1, from coordinate 4,184 downwards.
ATTTGACCCAGTAAACTGTAGTTTTTAAGCATTTTTTAAAGTAGAAAATTCTTAGAACCTTTTCTAAAAATAAACATATTAATAGTAACTGTTTTAACAAAAAAGGTCGTTTTACTAAAGGCTTTTTTTATTTGTGTATATTCTACATAACTATATAAACAAATTAATATTATGATTATAAGATACTATAGAAAATAAATTTACTTTATGTTACTGTTTCGTTTCATTTCAGTTTATCCAATAATTTCTGTTTGTGTCTAATTTATTATTGACTATATGTATGATACGTTATTGTAATAAATTATACTGTAAATTTTATTAATTTTATTTACGATATAATTTGAGCCAGATTAAAAATTTTAACTAATACAGTTGTAGATTTATAACTAAATGTAAAGTAAACCAATAAAAACACGCATTTAAACTGAGGTAACCATTATTATATCAACTATTTACTTTTTTAGAACTTTTAGGGATTAACAATTAAAACACTAAATGCACCATACATATTACGCATATTGACACATCAGTTGTGTGAAGTTTCAAAAGTAGTGGTTGCTAAGCGACTAAAAGGTTGAAATTTTATTTCGTAATACTATAGTTAAATTCTTTCTGAAAGGAGTTTTTATTTAAACTGCATATATTATTTATTTTAATATGTATTATATATGACTAACAGTAAATTGAGCTTAGGTATTTTTTTCATACTTATTTAATAAAACAAATAATAGTATCATGCTATTTAAAAATGAATTTCCATTCCCAAGTGAGGTGTTTTAATAGGATACATTTTAATAAAAACAAATAACATTAACTTCCTGCAGTCCCTGGCCAAACCTGTCCTTAAAACCTCTTTCCTCGCTTATTACTAGTGACAGATCAAAGCTGTAAAAAATTTCCAGCGCAATGGGCAAATCCTAGCAATACTTTTAGTGCGTTGTGAAAGCGGGGAACCAAATTATTTCTTCAAAAGGATCTTTGAGTATATTTTAAAAATTGATAAACCTTCATACGTAATGATACATCATCGACACATCTTGGTTTATATTATGGATCTTTTATCTAAATATTCGAATCAAAGCTAAATAGTCAAGGGCTGAATCTGTAGGTTGTATGTGTGACCTTTACCAGTAAAAAATGCAAAAATATTGAATGTAAATTTCAAAATTATTTTATTAATATTGAAGTTCGTTTCAGATTTATGTTTTGAAACTTTTCCAAAGAACTTAACGACAGAGTTTCTAACGTGTTATACTCCAAGTACACAATTAAGGGTTTGGTAAATAATGAATGTCACGTCATAAAAAGAATTACTCCTGTTAAAACTAAATTTAATAAATAAACTAACACTATAATATTTCTTTTTAAAACCCTTGTTATCTATTTTTACTCTAACACTAAACTTACACAAAATAGTAGATATATTGTAATATGTAAGAATGTTTTAGACAATTGAATGCCATATATTTGTTTTAAAATGTCATGACCACTTAACTGTAGTTTTATAATTGTGTGTAATAGTTGATTGAGTGTAATAGTTTATGATGAGGATAAACTAAAGAATAATAACAGTTAATGTCAAAAAGTCAATAGTAGTTTTCTACCGTCGCCGACTGTGACTTTTAGATCCATTTGATAAATAATTGTATAAATGTGGAAGGATTAGTGTTATAGTAAACAGAGGATAATCTATTTTAATATTGCGAAATTAAATACCAAAAGTATTGTATAAAATTAAAACCTACTCTAATGGATATCTCTATATCGACCGCTTTGGGGCGTGGTGTCATCAATCGCTTGGGATAGGTAAACAACAATGATATCAGTCTGTAAACTTATCACGTGATGAGATAAATAATTATTTTCATGTTGATACCGAATCTGTTACAAATTGTGTGTTATTGTTGTAGGGAAACCATTCTATAAATAATACTTTCTATTTCTCTAAGGTGGTAGACTAGGAAGATATTAAAGCTATACGTATATTAACATCTAGTGCAGTGAGGGAAGATGTAATTCCTATTAGTTTCATTAAAGGTACTATTGTTTTTGCTTTGCCTACTATCACAAAGTTGTTTAATTTGTCATTGGCAACTGGTGTTTATCCACTCTCTTGGAAGTCTGCTTTGGTTAATCCCATTGTTAAAGTATCTAAACCATCTTGCCCTAGTGATTTCAGACCCATTAGTATTCTTCCAGCTTTATCCAAATGTATTGAGCGCATTGTGCATCAGCAAATATCAACCCATCTTGAAGCTAATGGCATTTTTAGTCCTTTGAAATCTGGATTTCCTTCAGGTAACATAACTGCTACTGCTATTTTTTTTGTGACTGATGAGTGAGGTAGGCAATGGTTCGTAGAGAGCTCACCATTCTTATAAAATTGTTTGACTTTTCGAAAGCGTTTGATTGCGTGTGTAATAGTGTTTTTGCTGGGATGCTCTTGCCTTTTCAAATTAGAGTGCTCTTAGTTAAATCTTTGATATTTCCCTACTTTACTTATTGTGATACTGTAGTCAATGACATCTCAGAGGTGCTGGCTAACAAATTGCAGCTGTTACAGAATTATTGCACATAGTTGATTTTTGGTTAAAAACGCCATCTACACATTACTTCTTACTATACAACTCTTAATATTTTTAAACTCAATGATTTACTCTTAGTATATTTTAATTATGCTACATTCTGTCCTACAAACTGGATTGCCGATATATTTAGCAAAAGGTTTTATATATTCATTCGATATAAGTGCAGAGAGCACAAGAAGAGGATTTACTATAGTCACTATACCACTAGACAAAACCGTAATGTTTAATAAAACATTTACTATGTCCGCTTACCTCTTAGGGATTCACTTTTGGAAGCAATAAAGTTGGTTGACGGCTGAGTCTAGTTTGAAAAACCCTAAAATCTTTCTTTATAAATAAAGTCAAAGAAGCATCCTTGTCCTAAGGTGAATAGGTTACAGATTTGTATGAATGGGTGCATGAATGTTTTTAAGAAAGAGTATATTATAATATTTATTATTTTTTTAAATAATTTAAATTGAGAAAATTGTAAATTTTTTTTTAATTACTTGCTATTATATTTGTATTGAACTTTGGAATCATGCATGCTAAGCCATCGACTAATAATTAATACTTCATCAAAGGATTGAAATTTAAATAGAATAGAATTTATTTTTGTGAATACACTAAATTAACTATTGGTTAAAGAAATATAATGGTAAACTACTAAGGTACTGAATGTAGCAATAAAAACCTGTTTAAAGTTCTGCTGTAGTGGCGGCCATCTTGGATTTTTATCCCATAAGAGCATTGTTAAATTAAAAAAAAATTATTTTGTTCATTTTTTATCATAAATTTGTTTGCAAGGTCTCACTTTAACCACACTCACAATTCACAATTGATATTTTTTAAGTACCAAGTTTGAACTTTTTCCTTACACAATAATAAATATATAATTAGACTGAAGCGATGGAGTCGCTGGTTGTTTTCTATTTTACTGGAGCAGACCTTTAATTAACAGATATATAAACAATATTGTGGAACCATTTACCATTTTGAGATCTAAGATTAATAATGCCTAATTAAGCGTGTTTAACTGTTAAAGATAGTAGTTATTAGATCAAGATCATATTTTATTTGTTATAGCATAAAGGATCGCATAGGTAGAAATTATTGAGCTCCCTCTCCCAATACATTGTAAGTTTGGTATATGAAACTATTATGTAATACGCCTAACTAAGCTATGACGCAAATATTTACCTAACGTCCTTTAGTTTGTTTTACACTTATAATATATACATAACTAGAGGGCTCCTCCCCCTGCTCGCTTAGCTCGCCAACCCCCGCTGTGACTCGTGTCGAAGCAAATACAAACAGGTTATTTTACATAAATAGGCCCTAATATTAAATTCTAATATGTCTTATTTATTTTTAATTAGGATGTAACATAGCGGTTTCTTACTTTTAAATTCTTTAATTTATTAAGAGTTTATTTTCTAGCTTTAAGGAATGTATAACAATCAACATTTGTATAGGGGTTGTTCTACAATTACACCCCTTAGCAGCAAGCGACAAAATGCCAATCTATGATACTTTTTTAAATATGTTGTAAAAAATAATGTACAAATATTCAGATCACTAACTTTAAGGAAAATTAAATTTGTATTGTTTTTAGAC
>JAGFPH010000244.1:774518-792956 GCA_018207615.1 Philaenus spumarius | reverse complement strand
ACTTGGATCTAAATTGTCAGTAATGTATCTTCAACATTATTATTTCCTTATGCCTAGGCTCGGCCTAAAAACTATACGAAGCACAAATCTAGATAAAATATTATGTTTACTACAACACTGATTTTACTAATGAAATGTTTTTATTAATTTACAGTAATTGTCTACTATATTCTATATTTATGTTATGAATGTACAGTAAAAACTAACAGCAATTTGCTGTAATTAGTAGACATTTGGTAGGTAGGTATACAATTTGTAAGTTTCACACATTGCAATTCCTTTCTTTGTACTTTATATTGTAGTTTATAAGTACAGTTTTCTGTTGACTGTTAAAAGTATATCTTCAGATACCAGTATTTTTACCTAATTTATCTGCAAAATATTTTTAGTGTGATCCCAACTTTATGATTAATTGGTGTTGCAAACTACTGAACGAATAGTAACAATGCAACACAAATACTATACACGTACTGCTCATTGTACTGGATGTGATTGTTATAATACCTACACAAATTATCTTAAATGTTTCCAGTTGACTTCATTTTTGGTCATGAGTTTCAGGTGGTGTCACAGAAAGCACTGTCATATCATTTTTAATTGTAAATATTACGCTACAAATTAAACAAAAATGTGAATTGCTAAAATAATGTTGATTAGTCGATTTGATGTTTCCACAAATGCCATTTTCCTGTCTGTAGTTAATAATTATTTTCAGTGAGATGGTATGAACAAATAAAGCTACAGATTATTACTGTTCTAATCTATCTATATAATAAAAATGAATTGCTGTTCCTTTGTAAGAGCATCAACTGAGAACGGCTGGACCGATTTGGCTATTTTTTTGTTTTAAAATGTTCGTAATAGTCCGAACTAGGTTTTTATACAAAGACAAATTTGAAAAGTTTCCCGAAAAAGTTTCAAATTTTGAAAAAGACTAAACTGCCTCTTTTGTATGGACTCAAGACCGTAGTGCACAAAAACAGATGTTCGTATAAAAAGTTTAGTAACACGTCATGTGTTTTTACATTCATTACCATACCAACTTTACTCAGCATTTATAATCAGTTTATTATTCTTCAAAACCAACGGCTTTTTTAGGTTAGATTGATCAATTTAAAGCAAACAAAATCAATTAAAAATACTTCCTATACAGTATGTTAATTCAATTCAAACATTGGTTGTTACAAAATATATATAAAACAGCTGTGATGGATCAAAACCTGAACATGATTTTAGGTTAGGCCTACAATGAACCAAAACACGTTTATTTGCAAACAATTTAGAATCAGGTTTTTTACAATTCTTCACAACTATCAGTTTTTTTTTTAGATTAGTTAAAAGCAAACAAAAGGTATACTGTATTATCTATAAAGGCTTACAAACTATAAATCTAAATTTGTGTGGTATGTTCTTAAGTGGCATAAAACAATTTTGCAATTCGATTACTTAAGTTTGTTTGTTTTGTTTGTTTAATCGCCTTTATTTGGGCGCAGTCGAGGCTATGAAGCCCCTTCTTCTAAACCCATCATCAAAATACATAAATACTTACAAAATTTATAACAAAATTATAATAAAGACAAATATAAAGAAAAATATAAACTAACATGACTCATGCTACAAATAAAATACGTAAATCATAAATAAAATATCCGCGAAATACACACATACGTACACATGCCTACATCCATACATACACATTACACACCCATATACGTGTATACACACAGTAGGTACTATCATACTTTACATACAATACATATCTATAAATACTACGCAAATTTTGAATGAAATAATTGAGAGTCATCAACAAAGTACAAAGAAAAACTTTAAATTTAAATAACAAAACTAAAAATAACCACAAACTTCAGTGCCTCGATGAATGTAAAAGACCAGCAATAAAGAAATTATTTTATACAACATGAAAATATTCATATTACATAAAATTAATTGGAATATATCAAACAGAAAAAAATGTATTACCAGGAAATCACACACTCTCTTGTTGCTTGGCCAAAAACTGCCCCCTAACATTCGATCCAAACTGTGATAGACCTGAACCCTCCCTTACCCGGGCAACAACTGAATTCCACAATCTGCAACCTGAAACTGCGAAGGATTTATTGAAGATGGATGAACGGTGGAGGGGAATTTGGAGAATTCTAGAAGCCAAACGTGTATTGACACTATGTATATCAGACATAAAATTAAAAAATGTAGAAAAATAACACGGAGAATTAGTTTTAAAAAAACGTATATAATACAGCCAACAAAGCAAGATCTCTTCGATAATGAAGCTTGAGCCATTTTAATTGGTTATAAAAAGGAGTAACATGTTGACCAAAACCTACAGGGAAAATAAACCGGATACATGCATTTTGTGCCCGCTGGAGCTTTAATGCTACCTCTGCCTTCAAGTCACTGTAAACGACACAACCATAATCAAATATAGAAAAAAGGAGTGACCCGACAAGCAGAGCTCTCACCTTAGTGGGAATCAACATTTTGTTGCGTCTCAACTGTCTTAGCGAGGAAAATACCTTGTTGCAGACATTGTCCACATGGTTTGACCAAGTAAGCGTTCTATTGAATAAAATACCAAGATTTTTGACTTCATACTTAAATTCTAAGTTAATATTAGGGTCTATTGACCTTTATATTAGGCACTGATCGAAAATCAATATTCTGTAATAAACGTGGATAGCCGATTATAATTGCCTGCGTTTCCCCTTCATTAATCTTGAGACCATGACGAACTGACCAAACAGTCAGTGAAATAATATCTTTATTTATAAGGATTACGTATTCATCTATATTGGAAACATCACAGTGTTTATACATCTGAAGATTGTCTGCATAGAGATGGTAGCTGCAATTATTAAAATTTAAAGAGATTTCATGTATTACAACGGAAAGCCTAGACGTTGCGAGCACCAATTTTATCGACGTTCAGCCCCACTTTGCGGGCGACAATTTTACACTAATTTGGCCCCACTTTGCAACGCAAGCTTCTGTTATAAAATAAATTGCATTCACCTACTGGAAGGCAAAAGGCTACTTTCTTTTTTCACCCAGGTGAAGCAACTTAGTTTTGAATAAATTTTGTTTATTCTAATCAACAATCAATTTTACAACTTCCAGAATTTAACATCACTAGCTCAGATAAGTCCAACTCTTGTTTACCCTTTTGGTAAATCTCAGAGACGTGAGAACACCGAAACCGCCTTAGTAACGTATTTATGCTTTTAATAACCCTTTCATATATTTACTATTAATTATATAAAACACAGGACATAATAATGGATAATCATCATCACAGGTAATTTAAAACTCAAGTAATTTTTGTTCTGTAAATAAATGATACATTTTATTTATCAAAAAGCAAAATTAAAATAAAACTTTCAATTAAAATGTTAATATTTTTCTTTAAGAACTTTTCTTTCTAACAATAACGTTTACCCTTAATTTAACACATGTATTACACAAATAGACAGAACGTTCTAATTTACATTTACTTTATCTTTTTACTTATTTAATATATGATTTTGATTTATTTTTAAATTTAACTTTACTTTTATTGACTCTACTTTTTTTCTATGAATTTATATTTTAAAATTAATTAAACTTATCCTACCTAACCCAGTATATGAAATAAATCTTTTAAAATTTAACTTCAGGCAAATTTTGGGGACAAGATATAACGTAAGTTACGCTTTTCACAGACCTTATGTTTGCTTGTAGTCGTCCTGAAGTTGTATGTGGTTAGTAGGTTCGGTTCCTGGTTGTAGTCAGGTTTCCCTCGGGTCGTTCGTCTCACTATTCCATCAGAAGTCCAGATTCCTGTATCATCCCTCAACTCGGTTACTGCGTAGGAGTCTTGAAGTCCAGATACGTGAGAAGCTTATTAAGAAGTTTAATGAAGACGAAGAATTATTAAGACGCACTATTAAGAATGTTTGAGAAGCCTTGAGAAAAATTATTAGAGAAGAGAAGTTTTTTAGAGAAGACAAGAACGCGTTCGACGCGTCATCGGCTTATATATGGTTTTCTCCTACCACTTTCACCGTTGATTTTAGTGATTTTTTAACTTTCTTGAAACTTAACTTTTTTCAAAGTTTTTTGGTACTGGTTTGTAGTATAAATTATTTCATGAATTGTCATGTTATTTTCATCCTTTTTCTTCCATAACTTTCTTCGCAATCTCGTTTTTTAACTTTTTGACTTTCCTCCGGAAATTTCTTAGTCTTCTCCCTCCTACTCTCTTGAAGTTGGCCTGCTGTTTCCATGGTCTATTGTCTTTCTTAATTTCTTAATAACTTTTGTAGATTTGCTCCGATTTTGAATTTATTTCAAGATTCTTAATTAGCATGATGTCTTCTTTCTCCTCGAAGTCGAATCGTTGTTGTGCGATTTTCCATTCTCTTTTTATGTTAATCTAAATTTTTTGCTTAATGTTTTTTGAAAAAGTTTTTCATTTTTTACTTTTTTCAATTTTCCTTTTGACAACTTCATTTGACCTGTGAATTTTGTCCATGGCCGCAGTTTCACTTTGTTTTTCGTTTTTGAAGTGGTTTTTCTGGGGCTTAGCTATTTTCGATTTTTCTCAATTTTTGTTTTAATTTTACTTCCGAAATTTATTTCAAATACTGGTGGTTTAAAATACCATATAACACCTATGACTCTATTTAATCTCTTTATTAACCTTAAAACTTAATTTTACTTTAAACTCTTTATTTTTCAGTGTGTAATTTGTCACCCTTTCAATTTAATAAAATTTACTGCTTTCTTTATTTTTTCTTATAAAACTTTCTTTTCTTAATAACTTGTTTATATTTAATTTACTTTAAAACTCTTTTTTAAATATTTTAACTTTATGCAAACTTTGCACTTTTCTCTAATATCTTTAATTATCAAAATTATGAGTTTTGTCATATAACATTTCTTTCTTGAAATTTCTTACCATTTTAAAAAATACCATTCTTTTTTCATTTTGTGTTAATTTGAAATTTTCTCTTTACTTTTAACGTTTATAACTTAATAAATTTTTCTATTAGGCCAGTCGGTAGAGGTAATTTTAGACCAAAAGTTCCAGTAATTTACAATACGGCTGATTTTTTTTTATAAGTACATTCAAGTATGTAGATTAACATAAAAAAAAGTTTACCAGTCTATCGATTTCCCAAAGTCGAAAAAAAATCGATTATCATTTTTTTTCGATTATCCTTAATACTTCGAGCTGGGATGAAGATAGAGAAAAATAAAAAATACCACCGTGTAGGGGAGGTATTTTTAAATAAAAAAGGTAATGTGTATTTAATTCCTCCGAGCAATGGTTTGTCTGGAAAAAATTCGATAATGCAGGTATGTTCATATATGAAGCGTTGGGTCATTCTAAATTGGCCGAAATGTAATATATCGAATTGAAACTAGGAGTTAAAATATATATTTTAAACATTTATGCTGAGTCTCAGCTTGTTATCTTGAAAATGACCCGATCTAGAGCCACTTTGCAAATTACTGGTAGTTTTAACCTATACCGACTGGGCTATATCTACGATTCAGGAACAAGATGACCAATACACACGTTTTTAACGTAATGCATCAACCAAATAATATTCCCAAATTCGTAAATTCCTAGATTTCTCTCATTCCCACAGAAATCAGTTTTTTCAGGCTAAGTTAACTTTCCTGCTCATTCTTGTCGAGGTCAAGAGTCGCGTTTTGTTTGCATACGACGCTCCTGTCCGGACTTGTCGATTCATGACTTACAAACGGTTGCTACCCGATGCAGACTCGAAAATTCGATTTTTGCAAACTTCTTTTTACAAAACTCAAAATTCCGAATTACAACAGGGTTTTGCCTGTTGTAGTATATATAGAGAAAAAGCAGTGGTCCTAAAACAGATCCCTGCGGGACCCCTCTTTGTACTTCTAACCAGCCTGAACGGGAGTTATTCGGCCCAAGAACACACTGTTTCCTTTTGCTAAGGAATGCCTTAAATCATCTTAAGGAAGGTGGTGATAAATTTAAACTTGTGAGTTTGCTGGGCAAAATGTCGTGTATAACCGAATCAAAAGCTTTGCTATAGTCAAATAGTGTCAAAAACGTGACTTCTCTCCGGTCCATTGCATACCTAATGTCATCTGTAATTTTTAAAAGGGCTGTTGTTGTGCTGTATCCTTACCTGAAACCTGATCAACTTAAGTAAATGTAAAATGAAATGGAATAGCTACCATTTAAATTAAATCAAGCAATAGAGAAGCATTGATGGGTCTACTAGTTGATAAAATAGTTATTGGATTAGCAGTGACGTCAGCTATATACTTTTTTAAAAAGGTAAAGAAATTTGGTCGAAGGTTTTGTAATTCATATGGCCTACAAGACTTATAATACATATACAACTTTATTATTATTTTCTTTTTTCAGGAAACACTTTTGTGGTAAACGTAGCCCTGGCGGATCTTCTAATCACAGGCATCGTCATGCCGGCTTCTGCCGTGGTTATTTTAGCAGGACTTAAAGACGCTCCAGCAGTATGCAGCTTCCAGTGGTGCTTATCTATTCTCTGCTGGCTAGTCACAGCTTTCTCTTTAGCTGCTGCCGCTGGGGAGAACTATGCCAGACTTTGCCTTTCACCAGATTGCTACGCTGTTTTGACTTCAAGCAAAATAACCGTCATAACTCTCTTCATATGGATCTTTAGTTCCATTGCAGTGGCGCTGCAATTCTTCTACGATTTAGGTCCGGACTACTGTAACAAGAACATTGGAGGGAAATTTTCTCGAATGCTTTACTACCAAGCTATCGTAGCTGGTCTTTTCATTGGTCTCCCAGCTATATTAACATTCGCTTTGTACCTTAGAATAATCATGCAAGTACGGGTTGCTAAATCGCATCCGAATTTCAAACCTCCTGTAGCCTTCAACTGGGACTACTCTTTGATGAAAACAAATTTGTACAGTTTCTTTTTGTTCTTCTTCTTTTGGTTGCCATTTGGAGTAATGCTTCACGTAGCCTCTATACAGAAGATCTCAGCTCGTGTCTTTTACAATTTGGCTTGGCTTGCACTTTTCAAATCTTGTATCAACAATTTCCTTTACTGTATCTGCAACAGACATTTTAGAAATGCATACATAAACCTCTTCCACTACTGCTGCTGTAAGACTACTGTCACGTTTTCTAGGAGATCCCGTGGTGAAATGACTAGACCAACCGGAGACGTAAGGGTTCATATTATTCCAGGCTACAATATGTATTCTTATACGAGTCCTCAAAGGGGCAGGGAAACCTCTAAGTGTACAAACAAACGGGGTGCTGGTGCTTGTAGAACTTCCAGGCCAAATGGCCGTGATGTGTACGAGTTGTGATCATCCGCAATCAAGGAATTAATTACATATATCACTACTATAAGCTTTACCCATTATTTTATAACTATACTTAAGGTGAAAGTATAAAAATTAATATATTACATAAATAAATCAAAATGTAACATTTTTTACAGTTAAAAATAGGTACGGTATATTATATATACATATATATATATGTGATATACAATCCTAATAATATGTCAGTATGCTACTAATAAACGACTAAAAGCCTAAGGTAATATAGAGTGAAAAGCAGATTGTTGAAAAGAATCTTAAAACATTCCTAAAGCTTGCTAGTACAAATTTCCGAGTACACCAACATATTTGTCTTGCAAGTTTAGTGATGGTTAAGGGTTTGTTTGAAGAACCCCAGGCAGGTTAGTTTTATTTAAGTGTTCTATTTTTATTAGATTTAATTTATTTATAACCCTTATTTATACAGGCACAATAAAATGTTACTGAATTTGTAGATTGGAATTTTGACAGCAAATTGGACTAAGGGAAGTTTTATATTTAGTTGCAAAATTACTTATATTACAAAATAGTTACTCAACCTTACATAAAGGATTCTAAACCTTTTTGTGTTAATTAAATTATGTTCAAACGTCTCAATGTAAAATTAAGTTTTAATGTTTTAAACTAAAATTTGTTAAATGAATTTGGATTTAAATGTGGGGAATATCGAAAGGATAAACTGCAGAAGATGTGCCACTCATATTTTAATGAAATAAAAATACCAATTATTCATATGTATAATTATATATTGCTATATACCACAGTATGTAAAATTTCTCTATTACTTCTTATCTTATTTTTATAATACTAGTGTGTAAAATATTTTAGTAAATGAGGCAGCGAGAAAGATCTGGTTCAAAATTCTATAATTCAAATTATGAAATTTTAATTTATTGCTAACAAAATCTACTACATTAATGATAGGTTTCTACAAAAACAATTTGATAAAATGATGAAACAGATATTAAATTAAAACTTTAAATCAAGTAAATTAAAAGTTGTACAAATTTAAATGACTTAATAGTCATAATATAAGGAATCGAGAACATATTAAATATAACCAGATCACGGGAATAACAGGAAAGTAAATATACAAACCTTTCCTGTTAATATACATACAACGCTTATATAAATTATCTACCACAGTTGGAAAAACAGTTAATTTGGTAAAAACAGTTGATATACTACAGCGACAACGAAAAGAATTAAAGTGTATGAAAAAATTATTGCTTTAGGTCTGGGAATGAAGTGTTTCGGTTTTAAAATAAAGAGACAAGTAAGGTTAGACAATCAAGTTGGAAAGAACTGTACATACCTTAGAAGAGTAAACAATGGTTTTAAAATGTATGCAAAATTTATTCGTCAAATATAATATTATAATTCAATGTCACGGATGGGCTTTGAAATTTTTTGATTCCTGTATTTATTACCAAATATATTAATTTTATTAAATATAATACTATCTTTTACGAAATATATTTCGTATTTAATAATAATAATAAATAGACTTGCTTAGCTCAGGCAAGTGATTTCATATCATGTTCATGTTCGTATGTTTAGGAAACGAAATATAATTAATTGTTTAGTCCACAAAGATTAAAGTTTTACGTGGTGCCATGTTGCCTAGTTGGTTTATTTTACTCCATAATATTACTAACAACTTTAAAATTATAATTTCATATATCTTACGTGATGTATACACGTAAAATATATTAAAGTCCTAAATGTTATGAAACAGATCTAAACCTATCTTATGAATAGATATGTTCAATGAGTACCATGGTGAATTTAAACAATTAGAAACACTGAAGCCCCAACCACAAGTTCGGTGAATAAAACTACACAAATAAACTGAAACACACTTATTAAAATATAGTTATTCTAGTTCCCTGATGTACATTTTGGTAACCAAGTTAGTTTAGATTTAGAACCCTCCAATGATGGTAACTTGGTTACCGAAATGTAGGTCCTACATCAGGGAAGGTAGTAACAACAAAATTGTATAAGTTAATAATAATGAATAATTGCAATGTTGAAATAAATGTAATACCTTTTATTCAAACATGTTTTGGTAGCTGTTATTATTCAATGTATGTTACAAACTTATATACATACTTTTCTTTATAAAATTTTGGCCCGGGGGGTTAAACAAAATTTTACAAATAGGAAATTTTACATGAAATACAAGTTATACTTTTATTACTTCTCGATTCCCTACATAGGTAAGTTAACTTAAAGTAAGATACAAGATTATTAAATAGGTGGTAGTACAATATCAGTCAGTAATGCTATTCACTGTCAAGAACAATATAATAGTATAGGGTATAGACAGCTTTGGCATATCTATACGAAACACTAGAAAAGAAATGTTTGAAGCTTCTGTGATGACAATAATTCTTACAGTTCACAATTAAACAGCTCAGACGTGGTCTCTATGTTATAGCAATGCCATTGTGAATCAGATCATAATATATTTAAACTATAAAGAACCACACCAATATAGCCTGTCTTCAAACGTAGTAAAACATGAGAATGGTTACAAAACTACGTAAATATTCTTATACATTGAACTGTAAAAGTAAAAATAACACAAATTTAATAAATTCATGTAACTTATGTATAGTAATTTATAAACATAACGAAGCAACGAAAAAATATTAACTAAATTGTATTAAGTTTAAAGTATTTTGCAGACGGTGTTCTAATGCTAATAGTACTAAGCAACAAAATGTGTAAACCAAATGATTTCATCAAAAATAGTGTGTCTCCAGTTCTGGTGAATATCACATAGGTAATTTGAAATTTGTTACAAAGTATAATTTGGTATTCATAAAATATTATAAACATTCTTAGACTAAAAATTTCTGTTATTTTTCCACGAAATTGTGTTCATATTTCAATTGGTTTATTTTGTTATATTATATACTAAGCATCTATTATGTAAAATGTATCAATATTTCATTGTTTCTATTTAAATTAAGTTAAAACTTCATAATACTGTAAAACTGTCTAAACTATCATGATAATATCCTCGACTTTCAAAAACAGATTATCTATATAATAAATATGCCTTTATAATGTAAATATTTATAAACTGTACAGATACGTGTATATCTATTAATTGTTTTCAATTGCCAACTAATAAATGTGAGAACTAAAATAAACAATAAAACCAAACCTAATTGACTGGGCCTAGTTCAAATCAGCCTTTCTTCCTATTGTCTGTGATTCATGTTGACCCTTTTATCCAGTTTGGGACCACTATCTTATGAACAATGGCACCCTGCTGATATTAAATGTGTAAATGTAACAGTTAAACATTTTCTTATTTCCCAGAGTTTATATTGAAATCATTGTCAAAGTATATTCATTCATGGGAATCATATTAATTGTGCAGTTATTTAATATTGTCCTCTATTTTTCATCTTATTAGATTATGATGTATTTATTAACTGCATACACAATACTATACTTATTAGATGTAAATACACATAATGTATTAGTTAAATTTATACTGTTTTGGTATATTTTGTTTTAAAGTGACTAGTAATTACGTTTATTAGTTTAGTTTGTAAACTATAACTAATATTATTTCAATATAGAAATGAACACCTATTAAATAAGATTGTAATATTAAGTGCGTTAATTTAAAGTTAAGTACATTTGTTCTACTATGTTAATTCTTAGTTTCTCTTTACCGTAATTTATTAAGTTTGTGCAGTAATAAAATAAAACAGAACTCTGTCATCTTATAAATTTTTTAAAACAAAGTGTTGTGGAAATCTTTTGCAAATAGATAAACTATAAATTGTAATTTTCTACTGCATTGTAAATGTCCAATTAATAAAGATATTTTCTTATAAACAGGAAAAATACACCATTTTGTGTTGAACTACTTGAAAACGGGAAACAACTTACTGAGCTTGCCCTTCTAATTTTGTTTTGTGCAAAAGTTTTAGCAAAATTTACTATGGTATACATTTTGCTAAAATTTTAAATAACACCAAGATTGCTTACAAGTAATATTCTAGTCGCACTAGAGATTCTTACTAGCGAAAAAGCATAAAGCCAGTCTCTTTGATTTAGATTCCCCTAATTGAGTTAAAGTGGTATTATTGCACTCTCTTGATCAAAGTGGTACATAATAGTTTTCAGCAGGTAATTTTGTATTTTATTTATAGTTTTGGTAAAGAGTTAAAACAATGCTTTGCATAACTTACTTATTTATTAACTTCAGAGCATACAAATTAAGAATATCCTTAAAAAAATAACTCTATTGTAAATAGTTGGTCACAGCTTTAAGTAAAAGTACTGGCCATTTTACATTTGTGATATTACTGTACCGACCACGTTGTAACTTTCTTTATTCATTCGATGTACAAAACCTAGTCCAGCTTTAAGTGTTATAATAATAAGTATTGTATTTTCCTACTCCAATTAAATAATCGTCCAATCGTTGTTAAACAGATGTTGTTTTCATTTTTATGATGTTAGATTTTACAATGTTGTCTGTATTTTTAGATGTATTTAATGTTGCTATACTGTCCGAATACCTTACGCTATAACTGTTTGTAAAAATGTTGTAATCCAAGCACAAGCTGTTTTGCACAAATATTTAGGAAGTCAACATTTGTTATGTTAAAACATTCCTGTATTCATTTATATTGGGATTTCCTTCTTGTTTTTTTTTTTTGTAATAAAATATAAAAACTTAGAATAAATTAATTTAATAATATATTTTTATACATTCATATGAACACAAATTCACATAGCTTTAAAATATATACGTATGTATATTTACGTACGTAATATTTATACATACAATGTATTTATTGGGAATTTAGTGGTATTTTTAGCCCCAAAAAAGATAGTAAAAACGTGAAATATATTTATAATATTAGGTCGAAGTGAGAAAAAATATTCTTATATTAAAAATTATTTGTATTTACTTTTAAAACAGTTCAATATTTTTATGATAAAATAAGTAAGAAAAATTTTGTACTTCGTAAAAAGATTTGAATAATTCTACCAGTTGTATTAAATTAAACATAATTGTTTCCAGACAACTTAAACTAAAAGTATCAAAAATATGTTGAATTATTAATTAAAATAAAACAAATTTATTAATTATGCAATTTTGTTGTATAATGATACAAAATCTATGTTATGTAATTTGTTTTGCTTCAATGTTTTGTTGTTAAGGAGCTTAATAAAGAAATAATGCTGTTTATTAAATTAAGTACGTATGTGTAGTGTATTAAAATATAATAAGCTTACCTGTATTTTGTTGTAAAGTTTAAATATAATTTTTAAAAGTTTATATTTTTGTTTGTTAATAAAAGTTGTACATGTGAACAACAACTATTTGTAAGTATTGATTGTATTTTATATGCTACCTTCAGACCTTCATCAACCATTTAAAAAAAAACCAAGTTTCAGACAGTAAGATTGGGTTTAAAATAGCTTCTTTATATATCAATTTTAATACTTATCGAAGTATGGAAACATTTACCGTGCTATTTTTAGTTTTATGTATAAATGGTGTTAACTTTAAATGTAATAAATATATTATAATATTGAGAATAAATGCATATATTATCAAATAAATACATAGTTTTATGGAATAAGATTTGAAGAAGTTTCACTTATATATAATGTCTAAAAGTGTAATTGTCACTAATATTAATGCAGGCAGATTTTGTTGTAATTTAAAATTTAAATGGTATTGGTTGAACTTGTATTTCATATTTAAAAAAAAAAAAAAACTCTAAATACAAGTTTAATGTACAACTAAATCCATTCAACAAAAACTGTATTTCTTTTTGAAATTAAAATAATCTTCTATTCTACGTCAAATTGGATTTCATTCGGAAGGTGGATATATTAAGAGTTTCCTGATATTAATTCAGACTTTCGGAACGTCCGGGGTAAGCTAATGAAATATTCATTAACTACCTTGTTTAATTTTCCAAGTGTTTCCTTTGGTGTAAAACCGTGTTATTATGGAGAAATATATTTGATTTAACAGAGATAAAAGTAAAAGGTAAGTACATATTTATTTAGAAACGTGTATATGGTTTAATATTGTTTGCTTATAAAGATAAATGAATTGTATAGGGCTGGTATACTTTGAGAAATGTAACTGCTGCTTGTTCTAGCTTTCTGAATTATCAATTTCAATTATTTCATTAAATGAAGAAAAATCCGTTGGATCAATTTTTAACTACTTTAAAGGCATAAGTTTACGTGTCAACATGTTTTGGTCTAAACTTATTTTCAAAATACATTTTTATATTAAATTTCTTGAGAGACATTGTATTTTCTCCTCTGATTTAATTGTATTGGTTCCATTCATTTGAATACAGGTATTAGTAAAGGTAAATAGATACAATAAACAAGCAATTTTTAAATTCAGGAAATTTTTGTCGAAACTTCGTCTTGGAAGTAGGGACTAAGATCTGCAGAGTCCATCTGAATTTGGAGGGGACAAAAAATACATCCCAACCAATGTTTTTCACGACTTAGGTGGACTAGTAATCTTGATGACTAAGGCTGATTCTATTCAGCGTATCCTGTTAAAGAAACCAACAATGGTGATAGTTAAACAAAATCTTCAGCTCAAGTCATGTACAGAAACAGCATTTCAACATACACTAAAATGTCCTCTTGATGCCTGCCTTTACTTATAGTGTCGCAACAAATCATGAAAAGGGTAAAACAACTTGTGTTATTTCTCCAGAGTGACCTAACTGAAGTGATGAAACATTCAACAATATTAATTTTATTACTCAAGAGGTTAACGCTGCTGGAGAGCCTTTGCTCTTCCAGTTATACAAGCCAAGAGCAGCAAAATCGCTCTAGACGAACTTATTACTTTCTTTCTAAAATAAGAAGATGACACTCAAATTAGAAGCGTTACCACAAACTTCTCCTAGTGCGTCATATCACTCATTCAGACCGGTTTCAACAACTACTATGGTTTAAGTTCCAACCAGAATCGGAGCTAGAGCCGCCAACATGGTGTACTCCACTCGCTAATGACAAATCTATCACGGGCTCCAGACTCTGTATTGTCATTGATATTTTTTCTTGAAAGGGTAATTGCTCCAATTCACAATGGGTTACCCTGTTCATCAATCTGTAAAATCTGCGAGGTACAGACAGGGCTTCTCCAGTTTGGATTTTGACAAGCCTGCTGCTTTCCTGGTGGTTGGCGACAACGATTTTGAGGACTTGGATGATCCACTTGAAGAACTAAAATACTAAAATTATTACCGATGATACCAATCTGTTACGTACATAATGACAATACTCATGTTTTAGTCAATTATAATATCGTTCAGCCAGAGACATTCTCTGTGCATTTCGCCATGGAGTGGTCTCATTTGATTCAGAAACAAAACAACTATTACAAATGATGCCTTACTCGACCTACTTTGAGCCAATTATTTTGCATATGTCTGGGCCCATTTCAAACCCCGCCCCCTCCAGAGTAAGGAGTTGTCCCCAAAATTTAATATCTAATCAATTTAAGAAATACATTCTTGCCTCATAATAAAGTAAAATAAATTTTGAAATTACCAACTTTGTAAATTATACGTTTTGGTAAACTTGATATAAATGCGTACAGAGACACATAATTAATTACTTTGAAAGCAATGAATGATTGAACGAATTAAAAGACACAAATTGTACAATAATATATTATATTTTATTACAAGCAAATACTGCACTTATTTTAGGTAAGACTTTTAGCATAATAGTAGTTATTTATTACAGCATAAGGGTTACAAAGGTTTAGAAATTGAGATGTTTTACATTCTCCTTGTTCTTTTAGTTTTGTACAACTCTTCATATGTCTACTCATAAACAGAAAGAAGGATCACCTTCGAGCTACAAATGTGGCGCCATAGTATAGACCAATCTGGAGCGACCAAGTTTTTGTCTAGTCTAAGGACTTGACTCTGGAATTTTCTAATTATTTGGTTATAATGTTTTATTAAGTAATGAATGGGTTTGAAATCTTCTCACCAATTTAAAAAAATCCATCTTATTTAATGAATTTGAAAAAAATAAAATTTTCATTTATAGTATATATCCTATTTAAAGTAACATCTACTTCAATACATATTTTGAGATGATAAATTCAAATTTGGCTTTACTTTTGTTTAAACTTATTTGGAAACTCTTTCGAAGTATTTGTAAACTATTTTCTGTGAAATTACTTATTTGTTTACATTACTTATTAATGATTAAACATTTATTTCACATTTTGACTAAATCTCTATGAAGAACTTGAAATGATAACTTTCATAATTACAATCAGAAATCATTTTTTTTTTGGCGTATGTTTAAGTTAAATAGGTAAGGAGAAAATACATCTGTTTATGTTTTTATTTAAAGTTAGAATTTCTTCTTAGAAGGGGAGTTTTAAGGTAGCTTCGTAGGCATATTTAATAAAATGAATACGATTTTCAATACAAAAATTGCTTTAGATTGTATAAGAGAAGTTGTAAACGTTGAGAATATATGTGAAACTCTTAAATTGAGTAGTTAGAAATACAATTTTAACATATCTTAATTAAAACCACAACAAACTGGCAAACTGCATCAAAATAAAAAAAAACTTCCTGTCCTATACTAATGAAATAAGAAATCAAAAACAAAACATAAAAGGAAGGACCCCCTTCTTGCTGTACTATAAGAATATATGGCGCCACAGTTATAGATTGGGTTACAGACCGGATTAAACCAGATTGAGATGGAAACTTATTGAATGGGCACTATTTGTTATAATGTAGGTATCTTCCAACAACGATTCGGTCACTCCACTGAATTAAGTCTCCTATTATTTTTGAAACAATAAATCATCAATGTAACACAACTATTGATTAAAAATTAGCGTACTGTGAAAAATTGAGTATGATTTAATGAATGATTAAATTTGCAGGAGGGTCGACACGAAGCTCCAACTCGTAAATTGTTGATCATTCTAGACGTTATCTCAGATACATCCGTAACTATACACCCTAACTAAAAATATATTCATGATCACAGCTTTCTTTCTACTATTTACTTCCTACACCCGATTACATGTTCACCGTGCAGTACAGAGCGCCCATAAGCCATGTTATCCTTACGACAGTCGAGATTAGATTCCCGTTAACAACAGTACGAACTGAGTATGATTAATTTAGAAGAGATACAAATTTAAAAAATAATGCACTAGAGAATCCGCTTGACGTTTACACAAATCCCGGTGCCTTAATCCGTCTTAAAATTGTAAAACCTAATCTATTTTAAGTATAAGTGATGACCTATCTAATATATTAAAGCTGGTGCAGTTATTTAATATACTTATAAACAATTACCTTTTTAATATTGTAATGTAGAGAAGTGTCTAAACGCAGTATTAAAGTGGATGAACATAGGCACGAAATGAGAATTTAAAGATAAAAAGCCGAGCCCGAGTGATAGACAATTCAGCGATGTAATGTGAATGACTTCAAAAATGAATTTAGTTCGAGATTTAGGTAGCATCCCTAGCATGACGTTTTCACAGGAGTATAGGAGGAGAGTGTACAGCCAAGAGACACAGGAGGTGGGATTGAAATGTTTGTGTATATACAGTTAATTCCACACAAGTGAATATCGTTAAAGAATTTTCATAATGGCTGATCACCAAATGTATAAATGACTACATTTATACTTAAAACCACTAAACACAAATTAGTTTTTGTTGAACCACTTATAAAAAACAGGAATATATTGCTTATCATTCTGAACATAATTTTCAGTTATATTTAAATTTGTGAAACACAAAACGCTGTTCGTGTCCTTCACGAAGCCTGCATTTGGGGGAGTCCTGAGCTATTTATTTGAAATTAACGCATCTATACTAGCCTAACACCAATTTCGCACTTAATACTTTAGTTTTTCTAAAGTCTCTGTCAGTTTAGTTTTTTAGAAATTTTGTAGGCATCTTCTTAATTTGATCGTTGTTTTCAAGGTAATATTCAATTGAATAGTTAGTTTAAAGTAAAAATAAATGTATAGAAGATTATATTCAATGCCGCTTTAACTATGAAACAATGAAAACAGCCGTATTGCAGCCCCAAACTTTGTGAGACCTATCTTCGACTGAAAAAAAAAAATATATATATTTAAACAATTACTATAAATAACAGTTTCTCCTTTGGACGTTTTCTTATTAAATGCTGCAGGGCAAAGAACAATTTTTTTTTAATAACATCTTTCTTCAGGCGAAAATAATTATTTACTTTGATATTTAAGCTCAATGCAATTTTTACATTTATATAATTTTATTTTATTTTCTGGTTTGTTTATTTCATATAATTTGATATTAATTAATTATGATATAGCTTTAGGTTTGTATGTTGACTGATGACAGTAACGATTCTGTTTGATTCTGCATAAAAAATAAAACACATTAATTTTCTTTAAACTCGTTTAATCAGTGAGTTGTGTGAGGCGTTTCCTTTTCAAACATATTTATTATAAAAATCCTAAATTAGTTCAAAATGAGTTGTATTAAATGTTTAAAATCTTCCTTCAGGTAGGTGTAAAAATATAAATGCACACGTACCTATTTTTGGTATCTTTGGTGCACACACATCAATCTGATAAATGGAAAAGCAAACTAAATGGATATAGGGACTCCGTAGTTTGTTTTTCTTAAGAGCCCCCAAAGATTGTTAGTCCGGCACTGATTACATTGAACATTTCATTCAACGATAGTACTTAAAGTTTTGTTTTCAGGTCATCCATAAAAAACTTGGATTCAAAATAAAATAATATTGTAATGCCTGGTCATCTTCATTAAACTTACTCATTACAAATAATAGAAACGATACATCTTAGAGTTGAAGTTAAACTAATACAATAACAGGTAAAACAATATTGGTACATGCTTTTAAGGATAAGCAGTCATCATGATGTCAGTAACGGGACCTGGAAAAATATATAAACAACTTGATGAATCAGATTTTGTTGCAAAAGGATGTTATAGACACTGAGAATACAAAAGTGTTGGTTCTA
>JAGFPH010000244.1:758891-774508 GCA_018207615.1 Philaenus spumarius | reverse complement strand
GAGTCTTTTAATCAAACGTTTAATAGTGTCTTCTGGTAAAACAACTTTATGAATCAGATTTTGTTGCAGAAGGATAGTACAGACACAGAGAATACAAAACGAGGTTTCTATACTCACTGATATTACCGGTACTGTTAAGTATTGTGCTATAATCTTTTCTGAGTTTAAATTTCACTATCAGTGAGTCTTTTAATCAAACGTTTAATAGTGTCTTCTGGTAAAACAAGTTGGCTGCTCTCAGGGATAATATA
Source organism: Philaenus spumarius (assembly GCA_018207615.1). Lineage (NCBI taxonomy): Eukaryota > Metazoa > Arthropoda > Insecta > Hemiptera > Aphrophoridae > Philaenus > Philaenus spumarius. Next base: position 774,257 of record JAGFPH010000244.1, on the reverse strand, counting down.
ATACATGATAAGAGTAGAAAACGTTAGTATGTGCTCAATAAATATTTGAGACGACTATACAAACTGTATTATTCTACGTACTATTATTGAGGCGAAACAAAACTGTCGTCATTAGAAAAACAAAACATTACTGATATCATATTAATGAATTAAGAAAGATTTGTTGTAAAGTACATCTAAAAATATGCACTTAAGTTGGTTCACCGTTTGGAAGTACGTCTTTTACGAAAAACTTATCAAAACTAACACAAATCGATATATCAAGCGATATTTTGATTAATATCGCTTAGCCTATGAATTTCACCATTTCGTTTGTTAACAGATCAAAAACATTTTCAAAACTAACGAAATATGTACCGAAACAAACCTGGAGGAAAGAAAACACAACTAGTGTAGCTAGTTTTGAGGTGAATTTGTTGCTTAGAAAAGTTTTAAGCTAACCCATTTAAGCAAGTCTATAAAAACTATACAAATTTTTTTTTGAAATCAGTCAGCCCACATTAGGAAAACTTTCTTTTAAGTCTAAGAGAAATCCATATTTTATATTTTAAGACTATTTCTGATCAAAAATGTTTTACATTTAAAAAAGAGTTAAGCCCCCTCCCCCCAATGGGGCAGTTTAGACAGAGTATTAATTAATACGTAGACGATATCGGAGTGCAAAATACCTCGGCTAGCTATGCGTAGCTCTCGTATACCTACGCGTGCTTAGTTAGCTGTTCTCGCCATGTGGTTCTTTTCCGTCCCTGTGTACATTGCCTACTCTGGTGTGTTGTGCAGTACGTTGTGTAATTGCAGTTTAGACAGAGTATTAATTAATACGTAGACGATATCGGAGTGCAAAATACCTCGGCTAGCTATGCGTAGCTCTCGTATACCTGCGCGTGCTCAGTTAGCTGTTCTCGCCATGTGGTTCTTTTCCGTCCCTGTGTACATTGCCTACTCTGGTGTGTTGTGCAGTACGTTGTGTTGATGAAGTGATTAAAGGTCCAGCACTTTGGTATTGTACGATAGACAGTTACAGAGATAAAGGTGTGAAGGAACTGAAATTTGCCCGCCTCTTGTTTTTCGATGAACCCATTCAGATCTTCTCTCGACTGAATACAACAAGAACAACTTGTCATCAATATCAGTTGAATCGGTTTCCATTCAGGGAATAATACTTTATCCAAATTTAAGTAAACCCAAATACAAACAGCTGTTGGCAATGGGCTAGAGGATGAACATACGTCTTCCACTTAGCCTTCTGATTGAGCACGAAAGACGTAGGAAGAGGAATTAATTAGTTATAGTTTGATTGTTGTAGCTCGTGTATCACTGAAGACGTGACATTGTCGTTGAAATGCGTTTGAGTAAATATACTTATTAGCTTTGAGATTCTTTGTTAAAGTTTTATTCTATCCATTAATATATTATACTCTCACAAGTCAAGCTCAATATCTATTTATACACCGAAATCACATCTATTTCCCGAAACTATTTAAAAGAAACGAAGAGTAAAAGTTTGGGTGGTTTTTGAAGTTACTCGCGATTTTGCCTGGGCTCGTGAGCAGCTGGCCCGCCTAACATGGGAAACATTTATTTTATGCCTTACAGAGAACTCCCAATATCCAAACTAACATCTCTTAAATAAAAACTTATAAAAAAAAACACTATTCGATAGATCAAAATTGTTTTGAGCGATAATTTCCTTGGTGAAATTCAGTGTAAAGTTAAGCCGTCCACCGTACGAAATTATATTTTCCTTACAGAAGTACTTCTGCATCAAAACTTAAACCAACATCAATCGCTCTTTAAAGAAATAAAAAAATGTTAAAACAGTTATTCAACCTACGGAAGAGATAAAAACCTAAATAATAAAATAAAAAATACCAAATCTAACAAAGAGTAAAAAGTTTAGCTGGTTGTTTAAGACATTATATTTTTGTGGGAAGTTAGTCCACTAAAGTTAGTCCAGTTTGAAAATTGTATTTGAGTAGAATTTGAAACTTCAATCATCATTAACATAAAAGGTTTCAACTATTCTTATATTGTTTTTGACTCTATTCTATTACTTGTATTTCTTGTACTGATACAAAAATAAAATATTTTAAATATTGACTCTAATACTGTCTTGTGCTATGTGAATATCTATCTAATAAAGGCAAGCTTTAGATAAATAGTAATATTAGATTATTTTCTTTAAAGAAGAAAGAATTATGGTTTAGGATATTTAATTACAGTATATACAAAAATGACCCGGGAACTATAAAATCTTCTGTCTAAAATATGTTTGTGTCAGATTTAAAAATAAGCCTTTACGGTTTGTCTTCGTGTTTAGTTACTAGATGGTTGGTACTCATTGCACAAATTGGTACTACCACATTAGGTACTTTAAATTTAAAATATATAAATAATATTATTGTAGAGCAAATTATAATACGAACCAAACAAATTGGCGGAGCATCACCCATTAGGTAAAGTAGGCCTAACCATTAACTAATATTGCGCCCTTCCGTGTTTAAATTGAATGAAGAAAGCTTTTGCAATGTTGCCTTGTTAACGAAAGCGAAAGGGAGGGGAATAGATGGGGAGAACTGAAGCTACATAAAAGTAGGGTAAATTTGATATTCATAGCATAGAGCCTACACTGAGTGTTCTAAATTCTTGAGAGACAAAGATGTTTAATTTTTATTTTCCATGAGTTTTAAAGTTCAAAGTAATAATAGGTTTTAACAAATAATTATAACACATGTCTGAGTTTAATCTCAGAATAAATAAATTGTCTGAATTATATACAACTTAAAATATTTTAATATATATTTTGTTGCTTCAAATCTTTACTTTATAGACAAATGGGGTAACGTAAATTAATCGAACGACAGTAACTCGGGTCGAACCTACGCAACTGTTTCAAAGATTCCAACTGTAGCAGGATAGATGGTGCTTTTATGTAACTAGCGTATTAGCTCCCCTGTTAGAATAACCCTCAGACATTTTGCCAAGGTTTTGGAACTGAACGCAATAAATTTAGTTGGAAAAAATTTATAAATATTTTTCTAAATACTAAATTTTAGTTCTACTGCAGGAAATCCATTATCACTAAAACTTCATTTAACACTTTAAAGCATTTAACATTTGAATTAGCTATTCTAGTAATATACTAAAATATATTTGACAATAATTACAAACGTAATTTCTGTACTCCTAATGGAATAAGAAATTGTTCTTGTAGTTTAAACACCTAAACAAGATTGAGGAATGTGTTGATATGTTGTTTGATTCCGCCAACACTTTACTGCTTGTACTGGAGCAGAATATTTAAACAATTGTGCAGTGTTTTGTTTCAATTTAAAGACGGATATTAAACGTATTAAGTTCGGAGTGTAATGGTTGCAATGGAGTTAGACATTTAAACTGTATTTCTTAACGTTAAAATAGTAACCGAAATAAAGTTGTACAATAATTGACAAAATTCTTGCAACAACAACATGAACATCTTGTAGTCAACAAACATGACTTTTTTAAATCCCTCATATCACTGCATGTGCTGACATACAACGTTTTTAGGATTATAACAATTAATTCCACCCAAAATACTTTTTAACACATTTTAACATATTTTTAAAACACCTGTTATATCAGAGACACTAAAGAACCAATTTAAGAGAAATTCTGGTAAAACCCTTACAGAATTACTTTGAAATTCTCAGCTTCTAAAAAACTTAGCTTTCTTTGCTTTGCTATACTAAAAGAAAGAATGAAGTAGTTTCTTAAAAGAAGCAAACATGGTGAAGAAAGTATTTATATTGATACTAGATATTTCTTGTTCAGATATAAATATTCAATATTTAACTTAGAGTAAGGGTTACAATCCTCGGGCATTTACTGTACTCCTTAGTAGCTTGTAACAAGACTATAAAGACTATGTCGAAAAAGGAATCATGGATTGCCAACATTATTGTTTTATGATACACCATTTCGAGATATTTGTGATTTTTTAAATCACTGGTCAGGTCAGGTCGGCATATAACCTTCATAATCTAATACACAATGTATCAGTAGACTTATTAATATTATTAGCAAACAAAACAATCGACTTATTTTTATATTTCCTTAAACAAATATATTTAAGCTGGAATTAGTATTTTTTAAATAATAACAAAAACCAACATAATAATTTACAACAGTCGCAGTCTGACTTCTTTAAAGTTCAATATATATAAATATACCGGACCGTATTACGACATAAACCCAGTTTAACATAAGCTTTCCAAAACCGAACCTCAACTAAAAATATCTTTTACAATTATAATTGTTTGAATTTTTGCAATTCATCTGTATTGCAAGTAAATAGATCATCTATAGTAAAAATGAGCGGAAAAAGTTCTGTGTATTGATATTCGTAAAGGTAGACCTGATAGTGTTTACTAGTCATTTGGCTTTGCTTAATGTCAATTTGAGCTACTAAATGTTAGCTTGCTGCCTTTATATGTTACCAGAAATTAAATATTGGTAGACAGACATAGAAAAACCAGTGATCCTATAAGGGTTCCGCTTTTTTTTTCAAAGTATTAAAATGTGCTTTAAATAAGAAAAATTGTATAAATAAAAGAACAAATTGATTGTGACTGGCCCATTGACTGACTGTAGCAGTAATACGATTTATAATTTTTCCAGTATGCAGCAAGCTTTAGCATTTCGAAAGGAGGTCCTATTTTGTATTACGTTTTCAAATGATACAAATTTTAAAGACTTTTTCTTCAAGTTACAAAAATATTAAAGCTTGCATATTGAATTTGAAATTTGTATTTTTGAAATAATCTAGCTCTGTGACAGTATTAGATAAAACAATCCCAACTTCAATGCCTGACATGACATGTTTTACATGGTCGAACCATAAAAAACACATTTAATAAAAATATAAGTTTACAACTGGATTCAGATTTTAGGAGAAAAACTAACGACATTAACATAAATTTTTTGTTTAATGATAGTAAACCTCTCAGTTTAGGAGTTATTGAGAAAAATGGCAAGAAAATTAAAATATTCGCCAATTTTTGAGACAGTTCTGAAATGTTAAAAGCCCTTTTTATCTGTCTCCATTCAAGCTACAGAGCTGATTTTTTGCTCAAATGAAAGCAAACTTACTGCGGTTTAAATTAGAATAGAACTGTATTTTTGTGTGTTTTTTTTTTATAAACCAACTATTCAGGAGATATTTTTCTGAAATAAAGAATAGATAAACATTTTTGAAGGTTAGGCGGTATAAACTTACTCGCGGCGTTGCCAGCGGCGCGACAAGTCTATAAGCCTACTTGGATTTCAGTACAAAGGCGCAACGGTAACAACAAATAAAAGTCTACTACACTGCCTTCTGCATAGCAAACCCCTATTTCCTGTCGGTTTTACTTGACTATACTGTAGTTACACAAAATAGTCTCTGTTTATATCTCCATAACTTGTAAATTTTAATAACAAATATATATTCAACAATTTGTTTAACTTTATCTATATATTGTGAGATCCAATGGCTAATCTTTATGTTAGGAATAGCAACTTGTGTTTATCCGACACACGACTGAAACTGATTTAATTTAAACCCTCACAATGAATATTCATTATTTAATTTGCATTAAACTTCCAACCTCTGAGATTGGTCCCAGAAGGAAATAACCTTACCGAGTTAAGAAACAAATTAACTTTGTTTAAGTCAAATAATAGTAATGGGTATTCAATAACGAATTACTTAAATGTTATTATAAATATATTAAAGGCAAAAAATCCGCTAAAAAAGTTGTTCACGAATAGGAAAGGTACCCTAGGTTTTAAATTTGATTTAGTCCTTTATCAAGGGGTTAGAATGTAAGGCACGGTCGACATGACAAAAACGTGATACTTCGTAATATATATTATATATATAAAAAATAAAAATATTAAAATTTAAATGCCTAGAGTTTTCTGCAAAGTTGTTATTACACCAAACTTTTGATTTTGATACATTTCTGTCAAACATATTTAGAAATAATATATCAATCTACAAACAAAGACAAATCTCTTTTGCTAATCTAATACCTCACACGCTAGTTTATTTAAACTTATGTTTCGATACCTTGTTTTCTTTTTAGTACTGATTCTTAGAATTTTTATGTATCAGGTATTTAACTTCACAGTATTGTCAAATTACAGCTTACCACAACTTACTGTTTACATTTTAATGAGGCTGACTAAACGGCCAAACGAGTACGCCAATAAAAAAACTTTTGTTTTTACAAGAACTATACAACATATAACTTTCTAAAATAACTTTATTTCCCTCAATAAAAAAAATTATATCAATTTATTCTTGAATATTTCGCTAAGCCTTTAAAATGAATACATTTTCAGTCGGCTTTGACCAAATTTTAGATCTAACTTAAGCTCCCAGTTCAGTTGATGATTGATTTTATGTACATAACTGATTCAAATAATACAGATTTAATTCTGAAATTCGTTACATGTCAATTTCAAAATATTATGATAACAAAAGAACTAGGAATAGCAAAATAGAGAAGCAAATAATTAACAACGCACATGCACCAAAATAGACATCTACACCTTACAACAATTTAAAATTACAAACAGTTTTCCTTTTGTATGATCAAAATGTATTATTTTAACGCAATTGTGTAGATTTTTGTTGAAAGTATTTAATAAATAGTTTCCTCGGCCGGAAGAAAAGAAACATATTCTACTTTGAAGACTCATAATCACACGAAAACACCAACTAGGAAAAATTGCTTTGGTTTTCACTTGCACTACATTGAATGCAATATTATAATGATGGCATAAAGGTAAAATTAATGTTCAGTTAGTAGTTAAAGTTTTATGTTCTTTACTTTCAACAGACCTTTGTTAGTTCTGCACAGATTTGATAACATTAATTTAATGTTTTCTCTATGTGTAAGTGTCTGATGTGCTAGAAATAAAAACTTGTACAATTACCATGAGAAGATGTTTTGAACCATTCTTCTTAGCACCGATCTACAAGTTTACCCTCAAATCATGTACAATAGAAAGTGATCCTTTAATGTAGTTTAAGTTTGTGTAAACTTAAATGTTTGGAACTATTTACTTCATAAGAGATAAATAAAGCACTTTAAAACTTTGTTTACATATAGACTCCGTGTAAAACAACTGAAATCCTGGAAACCTATTCAACAAAGACGCCCTGAGATTTGAAAGATGGCTTATATCAGCACTCACCTACTCTTTTAATCTTTATTTTCCAACAAAAACAATTTTCTTGTTTTATTATTTAGATCGTGTTGGATTATAAAACAAAATAAATAATCCACACAAATGAAAAATAGTATTTTAAAACAATTTTATCACTTTAGAACTGAAGGATGCATTGGAGATTTATTAGTGGTTTTAATACTAATATATTTACATAATTACCTTATATAATTAATATTAAAAAAATAAATATAATTTTTATTGAATTATATACCTGTCATTATGGTTTACTGTTCATAGTAAATACTGTCCTTATTCAAAATCACCAACATACAATCTCTAAAACAATGCATTCTTGGATTTTGTTAGACTTTTTCCAGTGAAATTTATTGTTGTTTTATTTATTTCTATTAACACGACACAAATTTAACTGTTTCAAAATATGATCCACTGTTATTAAATGCACTGCATAAAACGAATTAACTTAGATGAATATTTGTTTAATTATATAATTGTATACACCAACAAATAGGGTGCGATTAGCTTGAACTGCAAGAGTAGGCCTATATATTCTATATAAGTTTATGTAATTATTAATATCAAATTTGCACAGTTTATTCGACCTTTTGCAATGTTAATTTATTAAACAATTTTAATTTAAAAAAAAATCTAATTTTAATATTTTAAATAAATTTCGAATTCTCAAAATTGGAATACAGGAAATTTAATTGTTTGAAAACTAAAAAGATTCTTAAAATAACTTTGAATCTTTTAGCATTAAATTTGAATCTTTTGAATTAATTAATTGTCTAGGTTAATAAATCATTCAAAATTTAGGTATATAAAAGAATGTGTTTTGGCACTTTCAGGATTCATTTTCAGAAGTTTAATATTCGAGTAAAAAGTATAGTTAACAAGGATGATATTAATTATCAGAGATTCAAATAGGATTAATTTATGAGGATTTCAAACAAACTACTAATCTGATTTATCAAATTAATATTAACTTCAATTACTGCAATTTATGAGATAAACATAATCAATCAATGACAGATAAATAGTATTAATATTGCGATAAAAGTCCAGTGCAGTTTTGTACAACCTAGGTCATAAAATACTAAAATATGTCTAAAAGGTATTGCGGAAAATGTAACATCAAGTAATTTAAAATTATGTATTTGTTTTACCATAGTTATTTTAAATAGGCCTATAGTCTGCAAAATATTGCATACAAATTAATAGTTTAATTTTTTTTTTTTAATTTATAGTTTTACCACATAATAGTATACTGAGTATTTAAATAAGGTGCACAATTAATTAACTTTTCAACTATATATCTAACAGTTAATATTTAATGTATGACTTCCCTTATCTTACCTGACAGGTGTATTCATTTATAAAATTTGTTTCTATTTTCCAATACTTGAGTCATTTTCAAATTTGCCATCATATTGTTAAATGGGTGTCAAATTTTGTAAATTTGAAGTTATGAGCTATTGAAAATAACATTCTTATTTTTTAATTGGAAAAGTTAACAAATACTTTAAACTTTGCTTTTTTTCCTTTAGTAATTAGTAATTTCCATAGCGATTATTTCTGTAATTTGCATAAATTGCTATTAATTTAAAATGTAAGAAGTTTATTTTGATTTGTATTCTGCATAAATATAATTTTAGAACAGTTAGACCTATAAATATATTCTTAATTTAAAAATCAGTTTAAGTATGTATTCTTACACTATTGATTTATAAACCTGTATACTTGATATATTTTTTTTAAATCATTAATTAACAAGTCAAATTCGAAAATGAAAGAATGTGTAAATATAGTTACATGGTTTTCCTAGCTTTCTAAGTTCATATGGGAGCAATGAAGTTAATCTTCAAGTTGATTAGAATACTGTGTTATTATGAGTAGGACCAAACAAAACATTTTCTTTAAATCTTAAAATTGTTAGAGGAGACATTTTTATTCTTTTAGTACAAAAATAGCATTCAATTTAAACAAGGGGTTTTCTAACCATACAATATTTTACTTGTTGAAACACATAATGATGGAGTTGTATGGAGTTATTCATGACATATAATTTGTCTATGCTCATTTTGAATTAAATCTTATACATTTCAAAAGACAATAATTTTGTTAATAATTTGAAATAAAAATTATTCACCTAATTATATAAAAAAAGAAAAAAGTTATATTGGAGTTATTTACTTTGAAGTGTTATCATGCATATTAATTTAGTGTGTCTTGTACTTTATGTGTTCAATCTACGAACACAAGTTGTTTATTTTCGTTAAAATTTGTTGTTTTATTTCCATTACTTTACTAAAGGCAAATCTTAGTGAATGTTAGATTAACGGAGAATAGATCACACTTTGTTTAAATTAATGCGCAAGTAAGTTAATACTATGATAACAAATAGTTAATGTTTTTTTTTTGTTTTAATCCATTAAACACGGTAGCACTATTGGTATTTTTAGGTAAGGTTCTCTATTCTGTTTACCTAAACTATAGTATCGCAGTTGGTAGAAAATATTTAATTTATGTGCAATAAATAATGTTGGCATTGCCCACAGGGAAAACAGTATCTTACAAAATATTTATTGTGCTTTAAGAAGAATAAACAGTTTACGTGTATTGCTGCCCCAGGTTCTAGATGACATGGCTGATTCTGTTTTATTAAATGTCAAATTAGTCTTAGAGTAGAGTAAAAGAACTCGATTTATTAGGTGACAACATACTTTGTTCACAATAAATACAATTTATTTATATGTAGCTATTTGTTACTATTTTATCTCAATTTATCAACAAAGTCTTTTACCATCTTTTTTCTGGTATTTAATCCTAAAGAAGTGTACTACCATTCTGTTGAACTATCTGTTAACAGAATTCATAATCCTATTCGATTTGGAATTCTATTTCCCTTAAGATAGCTTAAGCGGCCTACACACGGTCAGTTTGGTGTGTCACTTCGGTGTGTTCAACTGTCACTTTCAACTGAACGCAAAAATCGCCTACACACGCTCACTTCGGTGTATCGGTTCGACCTGCCATCCACGAGTAAAAATCCGCCGTGAACGGATATGCGTTAAGGCCGTGTGTTTATTTACGTTTATGATACACGTTTATTACGTTATTAACTGACAGTGTGTAGATCACTCTGTGTTCGATCATGTTTTCCGACGATGAATTATTGTTTCTGTGTAGTGCAGTGGCATGTGTTATAGTTAAAAGAAGAAAGCGCAGAATCAAACGCAATATATGGGTTAAGCAGTGGCTTTCAAAACGAGCTAAATACTCACATATTAACATTTTGGATGAGCTGCGATTCCACCCAAAAGACTGGCACAATTACTTGAGGATGGACGAGGATACATATTTGGACTTATTATCTCGTGTTTCTCCTATGATTAAGAAACAAGATACAAACATGCGAACAGCAATAACGCCCCATGAACGCCTTACAGCAACAATCCGCTATTTAGCAACGGGAAGGTCATTGGAAGACATGAAATTTTCAACCATAATTTCAAGAAAATCCGACGGTAAACAAAAAAGATGCTAATTTTTGCGAGTATACTTTCGGAATTTTGTATTAGGTTCAAGGATTTATTTATTCTTTAAACACCATGAATTAAACAACATCAATGGATTAAAACTTTCTGTTATGGGACTACTTACGATTGTTATTTTCACAGGAAGCATTTATTTTAAAATTTTTAAACTTCATTTATAAAATTCACAGTGATAAACTTCATCTGAACCCCCCATGCCACTAACCAACCTGTCCACCGATAAATTCAAGGAGGAAATCTTTGGTCCAAGCGGCCATATTAACTATTAAGTAAAACAGACACAAAATTAATAAACACAAACAGTGTCTGGGAAAGCACTTTGCCACACGCAGACGAAGACGCGACGACCGACACGTGCAAATTTCAGGCGTTATTGTTTATTCAACTGGCATCTGTGCGCATGCGCAGATGACTGATGTGACCAACTGAAGTGACGCGACCATACACACGCTCACTTCGGACTGCCGTCAGTTCGGTGTGTCACACCGAAATGATGAATTTTCATCATTCCATCAGTCCATCTCATTATTTTTTTCAAGAAAGTTTAGTGGAACCGTATGCAATTTATTTTGAGTTTGCTTATATACATTTAGATGTGTAGTATTTTCCGAAATTGTTATTTCCAGACTTAAAAATAATTTTTAATTCTATGTTCCAAACAACAATAAACAAAAGTACAAACAATGCATAATAAAACATTACTATTACTAAAACATACTGTGATAATTTGATTTCAAATGATCAAACACATTCTCATATTTTGAAACGTATTTTTACCCTAAATAATTATTTATAAATGATTATTGTTATAAAAGTGTGAATTTGCACGTATTTATGCAGAATGATTTTCTCAATATTGACTAAATTGTGATTTTTCAGGATAATATTTTACATCAGAATATGTCTTTGGTCTTGAAAGACTTAGAAGACGTAACCAAATGTCCGATTTGCTTGGGTACTTTACGTCCTCCTCTTTGTTGGTGTGAAAACGTACATGTGATCTGCAATTCATGCAGTCGAAGGGATCTTATAAAATGTCCGACATGTAAGGCAAAATTTGAAGATGTTGGACTTAAACCAATTTTAATTGATACCATTCTTAATTGTCTGCCAAGAGAATGTAAATATTTGGAAAAGGGGTGTCATTATTTCTTGCCTCCTGTCGTTTTAAAAAATCACGAAAATTGTTGTTCATTTAGAGAAGTCGCTTGCCGAATATGGAACAAATAATTTAGTGGAAGGGTGGAGCAAATAATTTAGTAGTACATATTGAGACCAAACATTCTAATACTCCAAGTCGAGGTACTGAAGGTTCCGTTTCTGTTATTTTTCCAAACAAACAGAACAATGTTTATGAAGTAAATGATTGTGAGAATACTCTAATCCTGCCGCCAGTATATGGATTTGAGTGTGTATTTTGGAAATACATTTCAATTGACAGAAGTAAGAATAGATGTTATTTACTTGATGTTTGCGTACCCACTGGTAGTAACATTGAAAACAACTTTTATTCAACGACATCATTTTCCAAGAAAACTCACAAATGTGTTATAAATACACACAAAAAGTGTTTCATGAATATAAAGATACCGATGAAATGTTTGATTGTGAAAACTGCATGGCTATTCCAATGTCAGAACTTGATAAACACTTTGTAACCGGTGGAAAAAAGAATTACTACTTCAAAATATTTGTGGGAAGTGAATAGTAATTACATAAAGAGAAATCAAAAACTGAAGAATATATTATTGGTATACTTTTATATATTTGAACATTTAATAAACATTGTTGTTGACAGGGAACTAGTATTAACTACTGTAGTAACATAAATATCGTAACATTATTTTTAATAGTTTTGTAAATTTAAATGTTTTTAGTAAATGTTTCGGGACTAAACGTCCAAGATTACTTAAACGACTACAGAAACACAAAGTGTTTTGTTTACTTGCTGCATGGTTTAGGTAGTCTATAACTGATTCTTATGCAAAGATTTAATTTGAGAACACTTTCTAATAATTGTTTTTGTTTGTTTTATAACCAACACTAAAATACTAAAATCAAAATGGCACACATTCATGAAAACTGCAAGGTGTGTGGATTGGATAAATCCAAATTAAAGATAAACACATACTCCATAGTAAGTTTTTAGTAAAGAATGTTTAGAACCATAAGAAAAGTTAAAGTTAAATTTATGTTTTAAATAGTACATTTTAATTTTATTCTAGCTGTGTAAAATAATTAACGTTTAAAAGTGTAGGTTCTTATTTTTCCTGTCAAATGAATGCACAATTTTACAAGTTATCATAGTGCTGTTAAAACTCTAATATTGTTATTTAATCTGTAGGTAATAAGTTTATTATTTTTCTATAATTCCTCTAATAATAAATAATTAATTGCCTCTCTTTCTTTAAATTCGTAAAAATAATACAGCTACAAATGATCATAGGAATGCACGTCAAAATAACGGTATAGTTAAAATAGTGCAATTTTATCTTAATATAGTAGTCTTTATTAATTGGCCATACTAAACTAGTTTAATTCTATTATTTCATCGATTGGTCTAATAAAATTGTTCTAAGCCATATGTATCTAAATACTTGCACACAATGACTTGTAGTAATTATTATTAATTGAGGTATATTAAGAACCACTTTTTATATCTTTACTTGTAACAAAATCAAGTAAACACAAAATATTTAAATAAAAAATCGAGTTTCTTTATATTGATGGGCTCGATCAAATTTGGAGTTAACATGTTTATATTGTTTGTTTTATTAATAAAATTAACCAAACAAAATATGAGTCAAATAAACTTTCCTTTTATTACTTAATAAAGTTTACAAAATTAATTGAATAAAACCCATAAATTACACATTTTCTTCTCATCTGTTTGTATATTTGTGAAAGTTATTGTTCAAATTACTTTTAAGATGACAAATTGCAAAAAACATAAGATTTACACTTCAGTTTTTTATTTGATACAAGGTTGTTATTAATAAAGCGATTTATAAAATGTAGTAAAGGAAGGTCTCTAATCTTAGGGGTTTAAAGTTGGATTTCAGAGTAGAGGCATGGTGTGATGCAAAAAAAACTGTCATAATAACTGAGTTTGGATGAGGTTTATCAATTCAAAGATTTAAAATATAGAATTAAAATCATAAAAAAATTTAAATGTACATCTAGAAAAAATAGTGTAAAACTAAAATTTAGAGTAAAAACGTGATACAATACTATCAATAATTCATGTAATAAATATAATTTTACAGTCAAACGTTTACAAAGTTTTAATTATGTTGAACTATAAATTAAAATACGGGTTGAACTTCTTTTTTTTTCATTAGGTGACGCTGCCGGAATTATGCAAGCTGATAAAACATAAACTTAAGCTGTGAAGACTTACATTATATATTATATTATAACAGTTAATGTTACTGACCAACAGCATTATTTTTTGGAGTAAATTTACACAAAATACGTTTTTCGGACATTCAATATATCATTCACAATCAAATGATAAAAAACGTTATTAAACATAAAAACAAACTCTATATAATATCAATACTAATGCAATATAATTAAAATAATTCATGTTAATTTATGCTACTGAGCCGTCACTACAAAGTGCACGGTGTTATAAGATGAAAGTGGATGTTGGCCAGCTGGAAGGTGGAGGTTGTATGAAACAGCATTTTATAGTTTAAAAGTACTGATTGTTTAGTCCATTTATGTGGCATTACTCCATGTGGTTCATTTAATTCTTATTTTTATATATTTGTAATATTTGCTTATATTTTCAAAAGCTGATCCAACTTAAACGGATGGAGATTTTTTATAGTAGTAATTTATTTGCCTTATTATATTTAATCAATTTCATGACAGATAAACGCAACCTTCAACCTTCAACATTGTTTTTAATACTAGACCTACTATCTTCAAGAGAGCGTGCTCTTAAGTATAATGCATATCAGTAACAATATGTATATTAGTGCGATTGTCATTGCAGTAATGTAATATAGTTAATATGTATTTTTTTAAGAGTATAATAATTGTGTGTTTATATCGCCCTAAGTTTGTTACACAATATAGACCCTGAGTTACAAAATTAAGCTTTGTTCTTTGTCCACTGCTCAGCTTGGCAATTACCACAATGTTTTTGATAACGTAACAGCAGATTTAGTCGTCAGTTGCAATACATGCCTGCCCTGTATCCAGTTCATTTTCATTTCATTTATTTATTTTAGCTCTTGAGAAAATATTGCAATTGTATATCCATGAGCATAGTATATACAAACCTTAAACATAAATTATAATAATAATAATAAAATTTCATCAGGCACTTCAGTTGAAATACAGACTTATTGACATAGCACAATAGATCTGATTAAATCAAATTACCTATTAATCAATTATTATAACACTAACAACCAGTGAATCATAATAGTAAATCTCTCTCTATATTTATATTAGCCAAATACCACTCACTCACTCACTCACTGACTCATCACGAAATCTCAAAGACTACTGTACGGATTGGAATGAAATTTGGTATGTAGCTTCCTCTAGGGCCGTATGTGCTCGCTAAGAAAGGGTT
>JAGFPH010000244.1:721548-741721 GCA_018207615.1 Philaenus spumarius | reverse complement strand
TTCAACAGTCTTACTATCTACGTGAGTCGTCTCCTTGCATGGATCTTTCCTCGTTCAAGGACAAAGCCCCGATTTTTGTGATTGACTGTTCGAAACAGAACGATTCTATAAAATCAGGCCCTGTTGACGTTAGACTTGAGATAGAAACCTCTTCCAATTTTGACGATAAAACCACAGCCTACTGTCTCATTCTACACGATACACATATAGTGTACAATCTTCTTTCCGGTACGGTTAAAAAGATGGTCTAGGCTCAGTCGCGATCATGAAGTCAGAGAAAATGGAAGTTGAGATCAAGTATCCATCTAACCTACCTTTGGGCATCTTTTTGAAATCCGTACATTTCTTAAACACTGAATGCACAAAATTTGTAGCGACAGGGCTATTCCAGCTTACGGGATATGAGACTGGATTATTGCTTCAAGCAGGTAAAAAATATGTTTTCTTTACAGGCGAAGTGTTTAACGAAATATTACTTTGTGACATAACCTCGGTTCTTGAAGGAAAGACTAGCCATGGTTTTACCTTAAGTGTTGGGAGTATTCAAGTAAAAACAACGTTTGGAAAACGTTATGTTACATTTCATGACGGCCAACATTATTTAAACTTGAACCTGCCAGAGTGGGGACTATTTAAAGACTCCATACCTCTCATAAACCGCCGGATTGAGGAATTATTTTATAACGAAGATTATTTACGCAGTTACATTAGTGAGTGTTTAGCCTCTGACGAACTCGTTTCTAGCACTCTCCCCGAAGCGGACAAATTGTACGATGAAATCGTCCTCTTTAAAAAATATGCGGGCCATAGTTGAATTTCACGGATTCCAAGATAACAACAACAGGTATTTAGTCAAAGAGTTTGCTATAGTGAGTGATGCTTTTGAAAGCGTCATTGTTTTCAAACCACCCTATAAATTTGACCTACTGAATGCTAAAGCTCGGAGATCGGTGCGTTATTTGCAAAAGCACTATCATCTTCTCAAATGGGATGATGGTAGTGTCCCATATGACGAGGAAACTATACGTTCTTTGTGCGAACCATTCTCCACAATTTTCACAAAAGGATTGGAAAAAGCTCAGTTTTTGAGAAAATTTCATCCTCGTGTGATAGAATTGCCAGAGGAAGAAAAATACTCCTACTGTACAGAAATTCAATGTATATTACCTCAACACTTTCAACACGATAGTAAATGCGCCTTAAAAAGTGCTAAACATTTTTACAATTTATTCCTTACTTAGTGTGTGTGTGTACAATGGTCACTGGCGTGGGGTTAAGTCCCTCGTAAACCTAAAAAGGTCACTGGCGCAGGGTTAAGTCCCTCGTAAACCTACAAGGTCACTGGCGCAGGGCTAAGTCCCTCGTAAACCTAAGTGTGTACGATATGGTGCGGAAAATCCGTAAACCTATAAGGTCACTGGCAAGAAGTTAAGTCTTCCGTAAACCAAAGTGAGTAAGGAACAAATTGTAGAAAAACAAAAAAACAAAAATAAAATAAAATAAAAAATATATTGGGAGGCTACATTTTTGTAATGGAGTGGTAGTCACCGGAAGTAGCACCCGGTGGATTGGGGCTACTTCCTTAAGGGGTGAACCTTCAGTTCACCCTGGATTGTAATGCGGGCCACGGCTTCCCCGTGCGACGGTTCCAACCCCGTATAACGCAGAGGACAATCACCCCCCAGAGCTGACGGAGTATTCTCCATTCTCTACTTGACTTCCGACGAGTAATGACTTCAGTGTCGCAATTTCTACAAAATAAGAAGAGAGAGTAATAATGTCAAGTTCGAAACGTACGGTTCATTTTAGAGACGAGATGAATACTATATTCTATATAATCGATGATTCCGAACAAAGAGAAGCAAGAAATGGTTGTTGTTGGATGCGAGAAGCCGCCGAAAGGTTGCGGCGAAGGGCGATTAAAAAAATGAAATGCGAAAACTATGATGACGAATCCGATGATGACAATTCGAATAACGAGTTAGGCACAAGATGCGTTCCAGCTCCGTATATCGCAGAGGACAATCATAAATAAGACGGAGATGACGGAGTATTCTTCATTCGCTACTTGACTTCCAACGAATAATCATGGGTATTGACGCAGGTGTCTCAATTTGTTTCTACAAAGATAATAAATTAATTGAAAAAGTTTATTTAGATTGTTATAAGTTTACAAAATGCTCGGAGGTGTTCGATGTTAGAGATACGGATAGTATCAAAGTTACATTTAGTACTGAATACGATTCCGACTCTTCGGAATCCGAATATAGCGATGCAGACATGAACGAGGCGAGCGACTCTGAAGACAACAGGAGTGACCCATCAGTAGGTGACGAGAACTACCCCCACCATACAGCTACACTACAAAAAACACTAACAGAGTAATTTCACCATAAGAGATTACATTGTAAAGAGCGGTTCTGAACGTTATTTTCCCCCTCCATAACTCCACTTCCCGCATGTACTGCGAAAGGTCAGCCATACTTGACTATATAAAAGCGACCGATTCCTATAAACTTTAGTATCTGTTTCATCATGGCTCCTGCAAAGAAGAAAACTACTGTGGCAAAGAAGAAGAAGTCGATGTCGGCCAAACTCCAGAGGTCATTTAATTCTTTCCTGGGTCGTGCTATCGATCAGCTTTCGTGGTGAGTAGATTTAATTTATCTTTTTTAAATATATACATAGTTGTGTTATGGTTCCAAGCCTAAAACTCTTAAAACCTTCTTGTTATCTTGTAAATGTTTGTAATTTATTGTACTAACCTCAAGTTTTATTAAAAGTGTCACTAAGTTGTTTCTTAATAAGCCTTTTTGTTTTCAGCGATGTTCGAGAGAGCAGTGAAGGTGTGCAATCGAAGGGGTTCGGAGCTATATCCCTAGTTCTCTCTGCCGAGATCCGCGGGGTAACGCAAGCTGCACCATCAATAGGCACAGGCTCTACTCCTCCGGTTTCGGCTCCTATACGAAGGAAGTGGAATCATTTGTGGTGGCCGATAGTGGCATTAGCCACCACCACCACCGCAATTGAACCATCAAGGGACTCCGAACCGAATCCTTCGACGGCTCCTATTATCGCTGCGAAGTCGGATCTTGGGGGAATGTCAGTCTCCCAAGAGGAATGGGACGAGGCAATCCTTGCGCTCTCCGGGAAAGATCCACCACCATCGGCCGAGGAGTTGGTTATAAATATGCCACAGGAAGACATTGACTTTATTTCTAAAATGTTAGATTTTAAATAATGTATTATACTAGTTTTAATAAATTATCTATTATATCTAAATGGCGTGTGTTTATTTAACAAGGTCAATCATTAGATATACATAGGTTAGCAAACGGAGTATTTTCCATTCTGTACACAGCTATTGTAGGGTAAACATCTAAGAGAGTTTTCAATATGACGCATTATTGTTGTGAGTTGAAGTGCTTTGTTCAACCTAAAAGTCAAGTGGATGGAATGGCATGTAACATCTGTAGATGTTATAGTTTTTGTCACTGTAGATGCGTAACGGAACAGAAGAAAGCAATGCAACTAGTCCTATACAAGACAAACTTTGAAGGATTTACTTGCTGTGACAAGATATGCACTCGGTTCACCGAAGATAAACTTTTTAACTGTTCATACTGTTCACGAACGGGAATCATACCAAAACTATGTACTTGTGTTTTAATTAATTGTAAATATAGAAAGTATTGGTGGGAAGAGAAACAAATGTAATTAAATTTTTAGTTAAAATTTTCAATCACTTTTGGC
The DNA here is from genome assembly GCA_018207615.1 of Philaenus spumarius. Taxonomy (NCBI): domain Eukaryota; kingdom Metazoa; phylum Arthropoda; class Insecta; order Hemiptera; family Aphrophoridae; genus Philaenus; species Philaenus spumarius. Next base: position 737,968 of record JAGFPH010000244.1, on the reverse strand, counting down.
ATTTATTTATTTTTATTTTTTTTCAAAATTAACCTTCTCATGTCTGTCACCTTGACGCTGGTGAGAGGGCTTTAAACCAAGACAGGCCGTGATTGAAAAGCTGATTTACTCTGTTTTAAAAAAGAAAATAATTTAATTTAATTTAGAAAATAAAAAAAATAAAGATGGCGGAAACAAAATGGCGGAAAAAGATGGCGGGCGGAAACAGTGGCCGGCGTCGGCGCCTCAAGGTCACCCTCAACGCCCATGTTACTCTCCTCAAGGTCAACACCTCACAAACGTTAACTATCCTCAAGGTCAACATCTCTCACACACGTTACACTGCTCAAAGGTCAAAGGTCAAGGTCAAGGTCAAGGTTGTGCCCAATCTGGGCCGACTCTACTGTAACCAGTTATAAACTAACAGAAAAACTCTGTATTGTACACAATATATCAGACAAGCGAATTTTAGTTGTCCTGGGACCAACTTGCTTTTACAAAAGTAAACACATTAAATTGAGGAAAATTTGTATTCTTGTCTTTATTAAAGAAACGACTTTGTAATGGAATTGTACGTTTTCATGCGCACGAGGTCTTGAAGAGTCGTAGGAAGTCTAAAGGCAAGGTTCGCGGATATTCGCATGTACCTGTTAATTTATACGAAGTTGTTCTTATCCATGCTTAGTGTCACGAATGAGTCAGACCAATAACGTGTCAGATCAATTTTGTATTGCGATGCGATTAAATTGGTACAATAATGCAATAGCTTAGTGACTTAATGGTCTTAAAACCTGTATTAACTGCTTTTACTAAGCGTTGAATTGTAATAATAAGTACAAGCAACTATATTATAAAGATACAATTTAGTATGTTTGTTTATTAAATTCAACAAGATTAGAAACTACTCATACAGATTTCATATTAGTAAATATTTTCTTGAAAAGCTTGGTAAAATTGCCCTTATTTTTCAAACGAGTGAATCTAAATCTGAATCAAATACTACTAAACCTATTTTACGATGTGTTATTTAAAAGAAACTGTGGGTGTAGATTTGCCAGCTTCTATCTTAATTTTGATTTATCTTAACTAATGGTAGGCATTTAATTTTTTTTGATAACATTGGCCATTTAACGATTGATAATTGATAATTCAGCCGATTTACAGTGACTCAGTTGACTTATGTAGTTATTTTACAAATTAAATTAACTACTTCCTGTTATACTCGTGATACTCTTTTCCCTTATTATTTATTTCGTTTATTAAGATTTTTGAATCGTGAAAGTAACGCCCTCTTTTCTACTTAACCTAAACAAATCAAAGTATTGTAAGATGAACTCTTCTTGGTATAATGTTTAAACAAATCTTGTATATTCCTGGGTATTAATATTGCATGGAAATTTGCATATTAAATTATGTATTTCCTAAAGAAATGTTTACATATTTTATTTTCTGTGTGTATTTAAGATAGTTAAGATTTATTATTTTTGTCCATTTAAAAACCAACCACTTTATAATGACAAAATCAATACTGTAAATCTAAACATTTTTATTTATCTAATTAAAGTTAAATTACATTTTGGCTTACATCATTTTTTGTTAAAGAAACAGAAGTATCACTGGAAATACAGTGAAACTTGTACATATAATATGATACATAATAGTTAAAAACAGATTTTTATAGGCCTATAGTTAATTACCAAGAAACTATACTTACAGTACAAATATGTTTGTATGAATCTTTTTTTTTTTTCCAAGGTCAATTTTCAAACAGAAAATACAATTATGCCTACATAACTTAACAAGAGTGAGATGTATGTGTATTCGGGACCAGTTGGTTTGAATTTAAATCAACTTTATTTGTATTATATTAAACATAAAGTTATCTCAAAATAGTATACATTGCAACATTTAAGAACCTTCTGTCGTCTAAGTGCGTCATCATTGTTCAATAAAACTTTTGGTTTTACCGATCTGGATATTTTTTTCGGTGCATACTTTTAAGAACAAATATTGAGTAGTTTTTCTCCCTAGTTTACAAATTTTACAACATGTATTGGGTGTTTTATTTGGCGCTATACATTAGATGCAAATTTAAATGATAATTTGTTAAAAAATCCCGCAATTGTTTTAGCCCTTTCCACTCCAATTACTGGGGACCTAGTGTTGCTATCAGCTCCATTTAATTTTGAGCGAATATTGCACTTTAATTTGTTTACTAAAAAAAAGTATTTCTGTCAGTTCTAAAAGGCTGATTTTTGATTTGTCGTTTCTTCTGTGACTAAAGTAGGCTATAGATTGGTATGAAATAAAACATATATTTTTATTTTTAAGTACATTTTAAAATTTTTATTTATTGAAAAGAAAAATTCGTAACAAAAAACTGGAAAACCAGAATTTTGGACAAATTTTCAATAGGAAGACCTATATTTGTTGCTTGTTTTTTGTTGTCTATATCCTTACAAACAAAATTAAGTGGTTTACAAATGTTTTAGACACAATAATACATTATAAAAAAATTATAATTGAAAAACAAGTTTTTTGTAAAAAATTAGTTTTTATGAAAAAATAGTTTTGACACCAACTTGCACAAAATTGCCTCAACTATTTATTTTATTGCTTAGCAACAGCATTATTTAGGTCAAAACTAGTAAGAAAAGTTTTTTTCAATACTTATTGGTAAAACTGGAATCACTCGGTTCGAAACTAAAGTTCCGTCGCCACTCCCGTCATTTTGTAACAAACTGCCGTAGTCTTCGTTCATTTTATTTCACAACAATCATTATTTTAAAAAGAACAATATTAAAAAATAAAATGTGAAATTACACACGATAACCTAGTACAACAAAACTAAACAACGCGTGAGCTCACTAAAACACTGCGTAGTAAGTAAGAACCAAACAACGGCGAGAGCAGACAGCTGTTTACAGAGAGGCCAAAGATGGAATACATTACATTTTCTAACTTTCACCCTTCTCTTTGTATTATACTTTATAGTTACTTTTTTTAAATTTCTAGGTTAGGTTTGCGTTATTATAGTAAACAAACATACGGATGCAGTAAATAGAGTAATAACTCACATTGGTAACAGCTGACTGGTTTCAACACAAAACCAAGTCTAAATTCTTCGTTAAGAGGCGGCAGGACTCAGCCAGGCAGCCCATGGCTCCGCTGCTCAGTTTAACATGGGGTGGATTTACATTTGTCTTAATTAAAATCATAAAAAAATTTTTTTCCATAATCTGTTATAGTAGTTTGATTAAGTAGTATTATAGGTTCATTTTAACCTAAGTCATTGTTCTTAATACATTTTATTCAGATTTTATTTGAATGAAATACGTATTTTGAATTCCCATAAGAAATATAGCATTTTTATACAAAACGCATTCAACTACAAAACCTGCATTTCTAAACCTAAAATTTTCAAACCTACGCCATTTTTAAGAATATTTATTACTTGTTAATTTGATACTTAAGAATTTGGAACTAATTCATGTAAAGAATTATTTTTTATCGATTGTAAAACACCTTACAAATTGTGAATGTCGCCTAGTGCCGCAGTAGTTTAGCCGGTGTCCGTCAGATGCCACTAGCGTAGTTTGGTAAGGAAGAGGAAGATTGTCAGTCGCCAGCTACGCTACCCTCGCTGTTCTGTTCTTGGCAAAGTTTCTATGTTGTGTTGTGATGTGATTACAATTAAATAAAAATAAAAATCGGACCACCCAAAACAAAATGGCGGCCCTAAACGTGTTGAAATAAATCGACATAAAGTTGCTAATATCTCGAAAAGGAAGAGTTTTTAGAAAAAATTTCAAGAGACTAAAAATGTTTATTTCAAAGTGCTTGGCCTGAAATACCAAATCGATTTCGTAAATTTTATAGTAATGACAACATTATATGTCATGCAAAACAAACAGCACTCAAATCGGCCAGGAAGATCTTCAGAAATAGATATCAATAGGGTTACCAAACGTTTAAGGGTGGACTGAATTATATAAGTAAGATTATAAAGAGGTAAAGTTTTTTGTGTTTTGTTTGTATGTAGGGGGTAATCTCTGGAACTGTACTGAACCGATTGAAAAAATAGTTTTACTAATAAAAAGCTACACTATCCCTGAGTAACATAGGCTATAATTCATTTCAATAAAAACATTTTTTTTTTTTTATTTAAATATTTGTAAATTTAGTAGGAAAATATTCTTAGGTTAGGCCTAGACTAATAAATCAACACATGTATTTACATTTATTACCATAGCAACTAATTGAATAAAATAACAGATAACAGCTGTTTGCTGTAATATTTCCAATAATAGCTAATTTCAAACTTTGTATTTCTAAATTTTAGGTTAGGTTTTTATTAAAGCGTAGACTTGAGCCTTAATGGTTCTTTTAACCTTTATTAGGGCCTATAACTGCTGTTATAAAATATAAAGAAATAATTTGATTTTAACATTAATTTAGTAGCAAGGAGTACGGTGCAAAGGGTAAAATCTAAGGAAATAACATCTGCAAAAAAAACGATCAATCATTAATAAAAGGTTAGGCGAATTGGTGACTTTCGATGGTAAATCATCCAAAGAACAGTTTACGAACAGTTTTCTACGTCCGAATCACCGACAGTTCGTTCAATTTTAGACATTTTGAAAGTAAAAGATCCGGAATTCGGATATTGTGTAACTTCATTGAGAAGCATGTTAAAAGCCCTTGGGTTCAAATTCAAAAAACTAGATCGGCGAGGTAGAATAACTATGTCGCACCGCATAGTTCTCATGCGCGACATATAGGCCTACCTGTACAATATTCAGAAGCTGAGGGATGAGAGCCATGTTCTGTATTTTTGGACGAAACCTTGTAAGAAAAAAACATTTTATTCTGTAATTCAATTGTTTTTCTTAAAATATTATGTAAAGTTGTAATATGTTAAATTATAGATTATAAATGTTTCTACATCATAGACCTATTTATAAAATATCAGAATTATTTTATTTAAGAAACTTATAGTTGTATAATTGAAACTGCCACGGAGTGGCCACACAGATTTAAATTCTATCGACATTTTATTTTATACTTCATTAACATTTCACAAAAATATATAAAACAAACGAACTGGACTATGGTTGAAGACAGGGCAGGCATTTACCAACAAAATACTTACAACATGACTCATAGATAATGGGGTTTTCAGTATCACTCGGTAATATTTAAATAAGTTAAACGACAACTGTTATTTCGGTAACGGTACGTCGTAGAACTGTGATTCAAATTGTTTTTTATTCGTCTAAGTAAGACGAAAAAATGAGACGTCATTCGATAATGTAGGCCTAATGTATCAATTGTTTGCAAATTGTAGTGTAACACAGAATTTCTTGGAATATTAGTCGATGCCGGCAGTCCCCCGGTTGACCGCTTCTAACAAAGGCATTGTTTGTTTAGGTGATTAGGACGGTCCGTTCTACCTGAGGGGTGTCTCTTTACGTTTTGAGGCAACTATACACATGTGTTTAGATAGTGTTATCAGAGATTTATCGAAATTGTATTTTTGATTCGTAAAGTAACAGAAATAAAAATCTAAATTTTTAGCTATAAACTTTTAGTGTTATTTAAAAAAAAACAATCAGTTAATATTATATGTGAATGCTATGTAGCCTATATCTAAATGTAAGCACCCCACTTAGTAAACTAAAAAGTTATTAAAGAAATTGAAATGCTATTTTAGCACAAATGTTTTACTTACCTTGGCTTGAAGAAGTATTTATTGTAATTTAGTGTACAGTCTTCAGTTTGTAAAATATTTGTTGTTATTTTCAATGTGTATTTATTTATAAGTTTTTGCATATTTTTCTAAACTGTTGATAAAGTTTTTAATAAACGGCCTGTAAAATAATAGTTAACTTATTTATGGTATGATTTTCAGATATAAACAAAATTTCTTTTGGGTAATTTTACATATTGATGTTTTTGCTGAATAAATTAGATGAGACAATATTGTTTTTCAAACAAAACACATCGTGTTTGATATCATTCCTCCTATTTGTTTACTTACTCATAAATTATACCAGGGGCGTATATAAGGGGGGGCCCAGGGGGCACAGGCCCCCCCGAAATTAGACAGTGTAAGACAAAATTAACTAATATGAGTTGTTGAAATGCATAATTTGCCAGATCTAATAGATTCTGTAATCTGTAAACATTGTTAACCTCATTAAGTCTTTATAATATACCATTTTTTTACCTGTCAAAGATTCACTTGTTTACACCCTTTTTAAAACAATATTAAAATAATCCAGTTGTAATTTACCCACTGAAATCGGCCTTAAAAACTAGCGTAAAACATTGAGTATAACTACTTTATTACCCAAATTACCTAATACAACATTGGTCTTGGCCCCCCCCCAAAAAAAAAAAAATATGTATATTTGCCACTGAATTATACTATATGTAGAATTACAAATTATGAGTCGGATAAAAAGTTAATGAATGTATTAGAAGTACAGTACTAGTAGGTAGAGGAACTGCGAGAGCAGGGTGATTACACGGGTCAAACCCAGGTAGCTGGCTGGCCCGACAGCCAACTTACAGTTTGTATGCAGAGTATAATAATGTCAACGCTACGCGATTCTTATGGACGAACCTAAATTTTGTAAGCATTCTCCCCCTCCTATCATATTTTTCTATTACGGCTGAAGGTCAAGCAGACAGTCGAGGGTTGTGCAACCTCACTTTGTGCAGGCAGCGCTCCAAGCAGTGATACGGACAAACTTGTAGAGAGCGACTCTGGTGCTTACTTTGGAAACTAAAAGACGGTTTTTAAATCAAGTCCTGCGGCCTCTTAAAGTTATGTTTACAACTTCAATCTTCTTCAATTTAAATATTATTTTGTGATTTTTTATATTTCTATGGGAAAGTCTAACCACCGTGGAAAAATGTTATTGTATGCCCTTACAGCTTACTCAAAACAGCAAAATCGTATCCTACTAAAAAACTTATCGAAACTAAAACCAGTCGATATTTTAAAACTGTTTCTGGTAAAAAAAAACTTACATTAAAAAGTCTTATATTATATACCTATTGTAAGTTATTTTTATGTGGAATAGCGACAAAAAAACCCATCAAAATCAAAACTAATGTCCAAAATACCAAAACTAACGAAGAGTTAAGACTTAATGGTAATTAGACGTGTTAGATTTAGTGTGGGCTCGTGTGAAATTGGCTCACCCATAAATCATACTATTTAAAATACCTTACAAGCAAAATTAAAGGGAGTTGAGCAAAACAATATGAAACTAAAACACTGAGTGCGAAAAATATGGATGAGCTGGTATAGGGGGTACATTTTACATACAATGCTCTACCTAAGAACATAATGCAGTAAGCAAAGTTAAACTGGTAAGAATTCCATTATTGTACTTGTAGCCATATCCGATTGCTATTAATATAATATTATTATTTAGTACATGCCTTAGCAATACTTTTTGTAGGCTAGTTGTGCTTGGTTTGCATATTTATCCATTATTGTACTGGATTGCTAAGGCAAGTACTAATAAATAATAATATGATAAGAATTGTTTGGGAATGGCCCGAGTCTCATCTGTAAAATATAAACAGTTCCAGTTATATAAAATCACTTTAAAATAATTCCTAACGACTTATCCAGTGGTCAATTTTTTCTGTTTACTTTCTCATCTCGTGCCTGAATAAATTGAATTTCATCCCAGAGATTACGAGAAACTCCTAAACAAATAATCGTGAAGTAGCAACTTGAGTTTAACTAAATACAAAGTTCTTAAGCCTGATCTCTACGAATGGTTAATTGGATTCAATGTAATTTCAAATATCTGATTACAATTTATATATTAGTTTTTAATTAATAGTGTTTATTAAGTTATAGTTTGTTCAAAATACTAAAGGAAATTATTTTAAAATAATTAAAGTTTAATATGAATTGAACATAAATAAACCACTTGCAAATTTAATTTGATTACACGTGGTTTATAGTCGTAGTAGTAACCAAAACCAGCTAATGCCCAATAGTTGTCTTAAAAATTTTAATTACCATAAAGGTAAAAAGTGTTCTCACACAGCTGTTATTCTCTATTGTTTTAATTTTTTTTTAATGATGCAACCAAACATAAAATCAAAATAATAATTATTCTTTTAGCCTGTTTTTATTTCAAATTCAAAACATTTATTTTTAAGCGACTTTTTTAAAATCAGCCTCATTAATACACAACAACTGCTGTTTTATTCATTACTATTTCATAAATATTGACCCACCTACTTGAGCTACGTGAATAAGGATACATAAGCTAAGTAAAATCTAATAAAGGATAGATTTATATACAAGTTAATATTTTATGATTTAACTTACTTAGCTAATAAACATAAAACGATTATACCAACACGGATATATTTCAGTTATCAAAAGTTTTAATTCAGCTGGCATGTATTGCTTTATTGGAGTTTGCATTCATAAGGTTTGTTTTTTCCTTTGGAAATCACAGAATTGCCTTAAGGGTCTGCTGTAGTGGCAGCCATCTTGGATTTTTATCCCATAAGAGCAATGTTAAATTTCAAACCATTTATTTCGTTTATTTTTTATCATAAAATTGTTTGCAAGGTCTCATTTTAAGCACAGTCACAATACGCATCCGTCTTGCAATTTACATTTTTTTAAATGCTTTTGATTTTGACATTTTGTAAGTACAAAGTTTGAATTTTTTCCTAACACAATAAAAAATTAATAACGAAAAATAATTTGCAAGCCGGATCCGAAATTTTATAAAGAATATTCAGTGTTTTTTCAACACTCAATTACAAAAGATAGACTTATAAAATGGTTTGAAATGAGGCAATGTCATCGCAAGAAATTGCACTGTTTAGATAGGGATATAGTGAGAAGCGTTTGCGTTCCGGTGGATTTCTCGTTTACTGGAGCACACCTTAACACATATAATGGTAACGTTCCTGACATACCACGGCTGACGTGTGAGTCTGCGTACGGCCACTGTCTGGAGATTCATCAGTTTTCGCCTGTTGGATTTATTGGGCAGTGCCAACTAAGCGGTGAACGCGTACATCAGCACTTATCGCACTGTTAATTAACGGAAAAATTGTTACTCTAGACGTAGGCCTACAGTTAAAGGATTACGCCCACAGAGCACTAAATAAGAATAGAGTAGGAATGGCATTGAGGTAGTTGAGGTTAGATCGGCCATCTTAGCTGTGGCAAGTTCTCCCGTCGCCGCATTTTCATCCGTACTCGAGTTAGAGAAAGCGATTTTTTTAAACTAAGATTTAAATTATTTGTGATCATTCAATCAACTTGAAACTTTGCAGGTTTATTGATTCATGATACAGGATGTGCAATCAAAAATATTTATTTATTTTTATATTAACGGTAAAACTATTTTTCAACATGATTTAACTAAGTAAATAATTAGAATGACATGACAAAATTAGTAAGCTACAACTTTTTTTTTTGGTCAGAGAAGTTTCATCTGCGTAAAAGTTGGAGGCAATGAGTTGACATTTTACATTCTGTAATTTTTTTTTTTTTTTTGAAAAGGACATATATTTTTGTAGTTTCGACATTAAATATAAACCATGCGCAACTGCCAGTGTGGCTTGTGTGCTTGGTTATGGTAACTAAACACTTAATTTTAAACGTGTTAAATCGTTTATACAAAATAACTTAGTTATACAAGAACTATTCAGATGTAACTGTAAATATATTTGTACTATTGCATCATCGCCGCAGCCTGCATGCCCACTCCATTCTTATTTAGTGCTCTGTGGCACAGATAAAAGAAACTAATAGTTTCTTTTATCTGTGTCTGTGGCTACGCCTAGCCAGCAGGGGAAAAAGGCGTCCTTGAATCAGCTTTCTTTCGAAAAGTTATTACTGTCCGCGAGAGGAAAGAAGTCTCCTGAGCCAGGACGGTATGCAGCAGTGTTTGTTTATTTCCGCACGGCATTTGCAGGAGCTACGCGTTGTCCAAACATTTCGCGCCGCATAGTTTTGTTTCTGCTAAAGTGGAATCCCTGTAGAACAGCCCTTAAGTTCGTGATATATAGACAATTTTAAAACATTATGTACTAAAATATAATAAATATAATTAATTTTCATAAGATACAGGCTGTCCTTGTTGCTTGTAATTTTAATTAATTCTTTTAAATTAATTTGTCTTGCTGTACACTAAATTGATGTCTTCAACTAAATCACAGTAAGCCATTGACCTTCATTTGCACAAGTTCACTTGTATTCAAGCAGAGGTGTATTGTAGGGAAATCCCATCTTGTATGTTTTGTTGTATTTGTGAGTGTTTTGACGACGTGGTATTTATACAATGTTATTAAATTCGTACAATAATTATTACAGTACAAACACTGCAATAATTTACGAATTTTTCATGTACTTTATTGCTCTTTAATACAGTAGTTTTCCTTTTTTTTAGCGACCTCTAATAATCAAAACCGCGAATACCAAGTCAGCGAATGTCGAGGGATTTACTGTATATCAGTTTTTTTAGTAGGCCTATCGACAAGCTTTTGCTAGTTTTGTATATAAATTTAAAATGGTTTACAATTTAATATTGTACAGTAATTTAAAAACTTGTAAACAATATGTACATTAGTGTAAATATAATCATACTTGTAAATACAATAACGGTTTTTGTTACTGCCTAACTATACAAACTTTTACAGTAACAGCTTTCTTTCTTAATAGCAAACTTTTTTATAGTAATCCTATACTGTAGTACAAGTTAGTTTTTAAAACTGGAAGGCTTATCAAACCTTAATGGTTTTCTCAACACTATTAACACAATTAAATAACTACAATATAGTAAAATCTCAATTGGCTGTTTTACATGTTTTGCCAGAGTGAATGTGACAGCAGAATGCCGTGTGCAACGTGAGCTTAGCGCCGACTCAGTGCCTGCAATTTTTGAATAGGCCAGAACTCAAGGGACTTCTTTCCTCTCGCGGACAGTAAGGACATGGCGCCGGAAGTTGAGTCTACTTAGAAAGCCATTCCAATGTTGTCTTGTTAACTACTAGTAGGTACAGAGAGAGAGAGAGAGAGAGAAGTGGAGAATAATTGAAGTTACATAAAAGTTGTCGTAGGGGAAAAGTGGTATTCATATCATAGATCCTATCTTTCATTCCCACTCTTTTTTATAGTTGTTTTCTCAATAAAAACAAACTGTATGACTGAGTCTAAAGCTGCTCTTTTGATTCAAATTGGAAATATAAAACACATTTGTTGTGTAAACTAGGAGGACAAAGATGTTTAAATTGTATTTCCTGGAGTTTCAAAGTTGTATTTAAACATTTTTCAAAGTAAATTTTATTTGGATATATGTATTTTAAACCCAATCGATTTTTAACAAATAATAATAATAATACATGTGAGAGTTTAATGTTATACTAAATAAATTCTGTGAAATATAAATTATATAAATAAAAATATTGTAAATATAAACACTTTGCTTAATGTCTTTACTTTATAGACTAATGATATGGGGAGCAGCATATAGCGTAAATAAATAAAACAATAGTAACCCGGGTAGAATCTACGAAACTGTGTCAAAGGTTCCAGCTGCAACATACTATTATGCAACATAGACTATTATGTTAAAATTCTGAGCTCGTTAGCTCTCCTACTAAGACAGAATTATCCTCAAACCTTTGGTAGTCGATCGAATTATTAGTCTGCATTGCTTGATTATAAAATTAATAATTCTTTTTTTATTTTTTTTTTTTATTTCGTCCAGTAAAAAACTGTAAAATAAATTTAAATAAATATTTCCTATACCTATTACAACTGCACCTGGATTTAGTAATAAGCGGCATTAGTAGAAGAAAATATATGATAAAATTTAGAAAAATGTTTTAGCAGCAAATCATTTATATTTAATTCATAATTTATATTAATTCATAAAAGTTCAGCATTCATAATATATAAATATGAACTGATATATGATAAAATTTATATCATTTAAACTTCAATTCATATTTCAGAACGTTTTAAATTTTAATAATTAATTATAAGAATATATTAAGACTACTTTCTTAAAAAATACATTGTCAATATATTATAATATACGATTTATACTATTAACTAAATATTATTTGTGTGGTTTTTCCTTAGTAAAATATACAGGGTGATCAACTCAAGATGGCCACCATTGGGATCTCGAAAAACTATAAAAGTTACAACAAACTTTAAATGGGGGACCTTCCCTACTTTTTCCCTTTCATTAAAAGTACAATATTAAAATTTCCAAAAACTCCGCAACTTTTCCAATATGGCGGCCAACTTATTTTTTTCAAATAAAAACCCCATTTTTATGTTGAATTTCGATTGGGGACATAAATTTAAGACATTTTTATTCTGTAGTATTTTTTCCTAAACCCAACCGTTTTTGAGATACAGCCTCTCAAACATTTTCTATTTTATGTGATTTTTTTAATTGGGCCACCATTGGGATCTCAGAAAGTATTAATTTTACAGCAAAATTTAAATGGGAAACCTTTCCTTGTTTTATGAGAAATAAAAAAATATGTATTTAAAATATTTCTAAATGGACGCCATTTTCCAATATGGCGGTCAACTTTGAAATTTCTATTGGAAACCACTACTTTTTTAAAAGGTTTTGATTTTTTATACAAAATTAAAACATTTTTAATTTTTTTTTTTTTTTTTTATAAACTTAATCGTTTAACCGCTAGGAGCGCTGAAAGTTCAACAAAGTTCAGAAACTCTTCAACAATTAGAGGCATGTTTTACCATTTATTTACAAACAATAAAATTTAACTCAAAGTGCAATATCTTGTACAATGGAATGTTAAAAAGCTGTTGCAATTTGACAAATACTTTATTGGTTCACTCGTTTGGTTGTTTGTACATGTCTGCAACATAAGAACGGAACAATCTACACTAAGCTGCAATTTGACAAAATGATGTAAAGTTAAAACTCGTATAAAAAATGCTAAAAACCATATCTAAATACATAACATGGTATCAAAACATATATGTGTATGTATCTGGTATATTTCTATGTACAATAAATAAATCCTATGTAAACAAAATTAGTCTTTTTTAATTTACCAAGTATGTATAGCATTACTAAAAAGTTTTAAAAACGATAAAACTATAGCGACCATTAAAAATAAGGCTTAGAAGTTCATTAGTGTCTAATTTCGTCTTTAAGAATTGCAGATCTTAGTGAGCAGTAAATTTGGCTGGACATCACTTAACGACAATCTGTCAGGACGCACACAAACAGACAGTTAAAATTCCTTTTATTATTATAGATATACAACCCGATTCCTATGTTTGTTTGTATGTCTAATGTCTGCATATAGCCTGTTAGTTGTAAAACACATTATGGATATAAAACAATCGGAACCCTTATAGAATAACTCGTTTGCTTCTCCGTCTACCTATATTTAATTTATGGTAACATATAAAGGTAGAAAGCTAAAATTTAGTTACTCAAATTGTCATTAAGCGAAGGCAAATGACTAATACAAATTATCAGGTCTAGCTTTACTAATAGCATTGTACCTGAACACTCCACTCTTCATTATTCCACGTCTTTTTACTATAATAACGTCTTTTTACTATACTGGGTGATTTTTAAGTATGGAAACGGCTTTATATTGCGCAACTGGGACGTTCTTGGCGGTAGAAACTTATGCTAACCTGTACAGTTTTAAAAATCCTACTTTTTGGTGGTTTTGAAATTTTTGTCCGCCATCTTGGTTCCGCCATATTGGATTTAACTTTATTATTTTAAATGAGATGATGGTCATATGACACATCACCTCAATGTGAAATTTCAAAAGAAAAACAATGGCGCAAACCGTTTTTTCATAGATGCCTTCGTTGTAGAGTTATTAGCATTCAAAGTTGCAGTTTTGGGAAAATTGTGTTCACAATAAAATTAGGTAGAACGCACTGCACTATCCATTTTTACATTTTTTATTCATGAAGTATCCATTTTTACATTTTTTATTGATGAAGTATCTAAAAAACTAAATTTAAATAAAGTATTTAACTAATTTTGACAGAATACCTTTCTAAAGTAAATGTTCAAAATACTTCCCTTCTACAGCTTGGCAGTGTGCTAACCTGGAATAATATTCGTTTGTAACTTTTTGTATCATGTCTGGTGGTACACGAGCTGATGTTCTTTACTTGATGTTTGCGTACCCACTGGTAGTAACATTGAAAACAACTTTTATTCAACGACATCATTTTCCAAGATAAACTCACAAATTGGATACAAATACACACAAAAAGTGTTTAATGAATACGTTGATACCGATGAAATGTTTAATTGTGAAAACTGCATGGCTATTCTAATGTCAGAACTTGATAAACACTTTGTAATCGGTGGAAAAGTGAAATACTATTTTGAAATATTTGTGGAGAGTGAGTCGGATTCTCACAGTGATTCATCAGAAAGTGAAGAAGACTTGATTATTGAACATAATAACATCTAATAAACACTGCAGTTGACTGGCAACTAATACTAACTACTGTAGCAACATAAATTACAATAATATTTTAAATAACCTTGTATTTAATTTTTGTATTTTATTGCTGTGTAATAAACTCTAAATTTCACTTAACAAGCCGACTTCCTAATCAGTTTTACCTTAAAACAATAGCGCAACACTTCAAGTTTTTATTCACTTGCTACGGTTTGAGGCAGTCAATCCTAACTCTTAAAGAATTTCTATATTTATTGGTCTTAATTCGTATTCAAATAAATTATTTCACCCGTTAATCATTGCATTATTAGCACTTAGACGCCATTTTCAAGATACAAATTTTTGTTTAGTCAACATTAATGACAAATTTTGTAATAAAAACAAAAATACATAAAAACCTTTGAAATAAAAATAAAACAACCTACATTCAAGAATACTACAAAACTGTGCTTAATAATCAATTTATTTAATCTTAATCAATGATAACCACATAATAATATATTATGTATATGAATTTGATTGTTATGAATTCAATAATATATTAGAAATTATAATTATAATCATCACAATATTAGTGACCTTTGTGTAAATTACGAGTAAGTTTTAACAAATAAAGTTAAGTTTTACACAAAGGTGGATGAATAAAAATAGAGACGTTTCTAAAATTAATGTAAAATAAGTTATTTGTTTATAGCGACTGGACTGCTCTTACGGTATTCCTATGCCAAGTTTAGTGCCTATCACTAAATCAGTTGACAAATTTAATAGGAACTAGTTAAAAACTAAATTAAGTATGTTCTGCAACGCTGCCTGGAAGTAGAGACATAATCAAATTATAATATAACAAATATTACCTTGTATCCGTCGTGTGACCTCGTTCAGCGTTCGTTTATGACGCATTTCGAAACATATGTTTCATCATCAGATACTTAATAAAAGTTACATTACATACAACACAAAAACACTCAACTCACAACACAACACACACAATTATGACATTTAGACGTCTACTTAGAGTCACGGTCGAACGACTACTGAACAAAGAGTTTGTAAAATGTTTATAATCTAAACAATCAACTTGATAAAAATAAATATAGTTAAAAAATATGTATTTATTGTATATTTTACTTTGAATAAGTCCACTGAAAGCACTATAATACTCTTGACAAATCAATCAGTATTCACAACACACATAACCAAAGGTAAGCAACATGTGAGCCAACATGACAGAGAAAGCCAGTTGTAGTGAAGTGAAATGGACTTGTCAAGTTCTTCCCCTGTGTGCTATTATTTTAAATGAGTATATCTTTTGACTTATCAGGTTGTTCCCCTGAGCTATAGTGTTAAACAATGGGTAGTTTTAAGATCCATAATATAACAGAAAAATGTAAAAATGGACTTATCAGGTTTCGAATTCGTCGTAAGTAAAATCAAACCCAATTAAAATTTAAAATTGCATAATATATTCATGTAATTTTAAAGAAATGAATGTAATTTTGTGTTAAAAATTTCACGACCATTTAATTAAAGTATACCGTTGTTTGTGAGCAATATTATTTTATTAAAATGTTATACCACTGAAAAATTCCTAGGTTTGATAGAAAACATGTTTGGAGCAATAAAAATTATTTGAAATTTGTATAGATTTTTATTCTTGGGTCTATCAGCACCAGCTCGTCCAATTACGTAACTTTTTTTGCCCGTTCATTCTAAGGTTTAAATACATTTTAAATTATACCATTCTTAATTGTCTGCCAAGAACATGTAAATTATTTTCAGAAAGTGTTATCAGTATTACAAGCTTCCTTTTGATTAGGCAAACCAAGAAAATTTTTGTTAATTTACAGAAGTCGCTTGCCGAATTTTTCGTCTTACCTATATTATAAGGGCATTAATAAATACACATTTGTATGTGATCTAGCTTAAGCAGTTCCTGAGATTT
>JAGFPH010000244.1:653406-721538 GCA_018207615.1 Philaenus spumarius | reverse complement strand
TTGTTTTGAGATACGGAAAATTACTTTCTGACTCTCTGTTCAGAGTCTAGAAGACAGCCTGCCCGAGTAAGTGTAGTAGTTCATTTATTATATCAATTAATATTCAATAATACTATCCACGTTAAATACATTATGTATGATCAACCTTTCAACTGACCATAGCTGCAAATCTGTTTTATATTCTCACATCAAATATTACATTAACCTTAGAGTTAGAGAAATTAAAACGAAAAATTGTAGCTAATGGGAAAGTTGTAGCTAATGAATTGCTCTTAAAGTTATACATAAACAGTTTTAATGTATGATCACCCATTATAATAAATCCATTACATTGACTTCGAAATAGTACTGTAAACTATTATTATTTTGTATGTAAACCACAACAAGGACATATTTATAAAACACATTGAAAAAATTACAAATAAGTTCAACAAGTCAAACAGTATTCTCAATCTTATCAGGTGGGCATATTTTGTTTCATTAATCTTTAATATCCTGGAAGGTATTATAATTTAACATCCATCTCTTCAGTATCTAGGTTATTTTTTAAGCTTATCAGTTTATCATCTTATACATGAGTTATAAAGCTCAAATAATTAACAAAGATATTTTGTTGTGGGTATTTCTGGGTTTTGGCCAAAGTCAATCAATCCATGACAATTCTGGTTCCACAATGTATTCAAATTTTGCAATTTCAAACAAAGTCAATCAATCCATGACAATTCTGGTTCCACAATGTATTCAAATTTTGCAATTTCAAAATGTGTTATTTCACATCACAAATTATCCAGGTAATAATTTTAAAATATGTTTTTTTACTGATATTATTGACCGAGCATAAGCGAGGTCTCCGTTTTAACTCGACCGTTCGGCATTTCGTCTGTGTGTCTGTGTGTCTGTCTCACGATTACGGCCAAACGCCTTGACCGATTTTAATGATTTTTTGCATGAATGTTCCTTATTCCTAGGCCGAGCCATGTATATATACGGTTTCTTTCCAATTTTCATTTTTAACCCCTTAAATAAAATAAAAATGGCGGCCGGACCGTTTCTCTCAGTGTAAGCTTTTTTCCACAGCCAGTTTGTGGCTTAACCGTAAGTCGAATTTAAAAACTAATAACATTTTAAAGCAAATTAAATTTTAAACAAAATTGTATTCTTGATTTTTTCCGGTAAGAATACAAAATTGTATTCTTGATCTCTAACGGTAAGCTCACAAAATGGCCGTAAACTTGGAATTTGTTAAAAATCGTCCAAGTTTTTGTATTTCAACCATGTTTTTATACGTTTATTCTAAACCAATTCAAAAGTTTTCCATGGCTTTTTTGTAGATAAAGGTTTAAAAAATTCATATATGCCATTAAAAAAAATTATTGAAGTAAAATTAAGAAAGTTATTAGCTCAAGAAACAATCACGTTCAGTAACGAAAGGGAAATGTTTAACTTTAGGCCTACATAAAAAGTAGTAAAAATTATTGTAATTTTTTTCATAAATGGAAAATAGTTTCGTAATTTAGTTCTAAATAGAATTGTATAAAAATATTTATCAATTTCAAATTTCTTATTTCTAAAACATTATATCATACATACATAAAACATTTTCTTATACCTGTAAATTATCATTGTAAATTTCATAAAAGTATTTGACTTAGCTTTACTTGAATTACAAAATGTGATGAAACAAATGAAACCTCGCGGCGATAAAGGACAAACAATAAATGACCGTAGGACACCGTGGGAAGTGTTGGTACATGGGTTGAGATCACTATCACGACGTTTTAACATCGTTTGTTTTCATTATTTCTAATATTGGAATATGATATGGAACTTAAGTTAAATTATGATACATTTTTAAGTTTGAGTTATTTAAGTATGTAAATATTTAACTTTATGTTGTCCTTCTATAACGCGATATTTTTAGCTATCTTACGCATTATTAACCTAAATAAAACACAATGCCTCTAAAAGAAAATCTCTAGCAGTTAAAGCTCAAGAAAAGAAATAAAAACGAGAACTAGAAATCCCGGAATCGCGGGAATTGTTAATAATGTTTCACTGGCTAAACCTTGTGCTTACTTTCTTACTGGCACACTATTTTTAACCTAAGCTCAATACCACATTTATTATTTCAACGAGCGAGATCTACTGTTCACAGAACTACTAGTATATTAAATATAATTTAACAATTTTACTCCTAAACATTAGAAATAGATAATTTAAAAAAATACTATGAAATGAAAAAATAATGTATCTAGGCCTACCCTGGGCCCAAGGTCTCTAGAGCTACTGTCTGTACCTATACACCATGCGCTGTGCCTATCTAACTCTAAGGGGATTTTTAACTCGGTAAATGAGTACAATTAATTACAAGAATACTTAGATACGATTTTATAAAACTATCTGACTATTTGTCAACATTTTTTATTTATATAATATCTTATATAATTATCAAAATAAAGGTACAATTATTATTTTTTATTTCTTTTTATTTCATATTGATACATCAAACAAAAGTTATCAACTCTTATAAAAGCAAGTGTACGTCCGTACATACATATATACATATGTTCGTACGTGAGTAACATATAATATGCTGATTCACCCATCATCTGTAATACTTAAACAAAATCAAATAGATTATACTTTTTGGTTATGTTTACAAATTCAATCATTATAATTTCTTGTAAAAGTAGATGTTTTAAATTTGTGTTATATAACAAACTAGCTGGCCCGATCCGGCTTTGCACGGGTAGACAAATCAAAGTTAAATGTATATTAACCAAACATATATTATATCAATAAATATATTACACTCTGTGTTTCTAAGTTTTCTTACCGAGCCCCTAGGGTCCTAGAGAAAGCTGCATTCCAAATGTCATTCTAATCCGTTCGGTGGTTTTGGAGAAATCGTGATTTAGTAACTTTGACCCCCCCCCCAAACCCCCCCCTAAAATCTAAAATTTTTTGAAAACCTTTCTTAGAGAGCACCTTATGGCTTTAGAGGAAGCTACATACCAAATTTCATTCCAATCCGTTTGGTGGTTTGTTTTTAGTAACTTTGACCATCTGAAACCTCCCTAAGATTTCAATTTTTTTGAAAATCTTTCTTACCGAGCACCTAGGGTCCTAGGGGAAGCTACATACCAAATTCCGTTCCAATCCGTTCAGTTATTTTGGAGAAATCGTGATTTAGAAAATTTGACCCCCAAACCCCCCCCCCCCTAAACTCTTGAATTTTTTTAAAACCTTTCTTAGTGAGCGCCTATGGTCCTGGAGGAAACTACACCAAATTTTGTTTTAGTCCGTTCAATAGTTTTTGAGAAATTGTTATCAGTGATTCAGTGGATTTGGCTTTTATATATAAACATGTGTGCTATAATACGTTTTAAGATTTGCTTTTAGGTTATAATCTGAATATAGAATTTAATACAACCTTTTATCATCATAATACTCGTTTATACAAATTTAAAGAACAAATTTCTATTCGTTTAACTTCGGAAACATTCGTACATCTTCGTGTAACATATAAACATATTGGATTATTAATTTATTCACTATAAAATTCTTTAATTCTTTAAATTTGTATAAATGAATACATTGATGATAAAAGGTTGTATTTATATTCATTTTTTAAACTCAAAGTAAATCTTATAACGTATCATAGCCTATATTAGTTCTATAACTCAAATAAAAAAATCAACTTTAAAAGATATTACATTATTGATTGAAGTTGTATTATAACTTCAAAGAATTATCCACGCTTGGTTTTGTTTAAGTATAGCAGATGCTGGGTGATGCTTTTATAGGAGTTGATATTTTGAATAAAATGTTATTTTATACTTCTTTCGTTAAAAATACTGAATTTTAGAACAGTTATTTAGTTATTATTATTACAAACATTATTATTACAAATTACACTATATTATTATTTATAAGTTTACTTCATAATGTAAATACTAGTCCATTATTGCTGAACTTATTCGAATAGTTTATCAGAACAGTTAACAATAATTTACTTATTTGTAATAAGTATTTATTAATAACACAAAGAAGTAATAAAATTGTTTATTGTAAGAGACGTTTCTACTCGAATAGAATTACTATTCGATCTTCATATTTTTATTCGGTCACCCCAATACTATTCAAGAGACTCTTAGTCAGACTTTTTTTCTAAACGAAGACTATACCTAAAATATTAAATTCACACACAATAAAATTGTATAGATATTTACGTTTCAAGTAATGCAACTGCTTCTTTACATTATTCGAATTGAGTGTTTGTTCAACGAGGCGAAGCCGAGTTATATAATCCCCTGAGTTATGTAAAGAATCAGTTATCACGTGTAACGTACTATATTTTACCTAACCCCATATCTTACAGGGTGTTCTATAACTTTGTATAATAAATAAAATCAACATGACATTTTAACTAGTATATTTTTTTAAAATTATTAACCAAACATTGCACTAATATTATTAATAAAACATTAACATTAGCAACTGAAACAGAGTTTTACTTGATATTTTGCATTTCCCAAAGAATATATGTTATAATATATCTATACTTATACTCATTTTTATCATATGGAAAGAACAAAAATTTACTGTAGAATTCAGAAGTAAACGTTAGTCTGTGAATCAGTGTTATTTGAACAACACAATTTTGTTTGGTAGTAATGAAATTAATCTGCTATAATCAAGCAGCTGTAACATATGGACTCTTTAAATCACTAGATGTAAAGTAGTTCAATTAATTACTTCTGGGATAGGACAGTTTAACACATGGGGTTGGGTAAACATGTTTTAGCAAGTATATAAAAAAAAAAAAAAAATCGTTTAACAGTACAGTTTAAGTACATGGATTTCATACTCTATATTATAAACACGGTAATATTTGTGGTATTGATAATAAAAAGGTGAAAAGATTATTATTGGACAAAATCAGGAACACAAGATATGAAAATGATTTTAGAAATAGACAATTTAGGCATTGTTCTCTATAATATGAAATAGAGAAAAGACAGGTATATTTTGTAAGAAACAGTTTAGGTTTTATAAAAGACTAGCTGAAAACCCGTGCTTCGCTACAGGGAATTTGTTTTTTGCTACGTCATTATAATTATGATTCATAATTAATTGTAATACTTTTCTCTCATTTTCTTTCATCTAATATTTCACGAAAATTAATTATGACATGTATTTTCAATTAGTTTGTTACTTATTGTTCACTGGTTGCCCGTAAATCGTCACTGTTTGTGTTTTGAATAAATTAAATCAATACAAAATTCAGAGTAAAGAGCGTTTTATTTTTCAACCACTAAATCTACAGACTGGTAAATCACAGTCTTAGCTGGTTGTTTACAGATCACCCAGATACGTCTTTAATATGCAAATGCATAGATTGGGTTAGTTTTAATCAGCTTACGTTCAAAATATTTTCATAAAATTATAAGTGCCAAATTTCAGCTCTCTAGCTTTAAGGAAATAATATCAATTAATATTTATTGTTTTTAGGGGTTGTTATTACTTTTTCAATTCTTAGCAGCACGTTACACAATGTAAAACTGGTTTATTTTTTATATGTATCTTGTAAGAAATAAATGTACAAAAGTTCAGCTTCCTAGCTTCAAGGAAAGTATAAAAACAAAATAAATATTTATTATTTTTAGGGGTTGATATCACATTTTCACCTCTAGCAGTACGTAACAAAATGTAAAACTCATTAACTTTATATATGTGTTTTGTAAGAAATAAATGTGCAAAATGGAAAGTAAAAAAAAGAACATTTTTATTGTTTTAGGAAATGTTTCAACCCTTAAAGGCTAAATATTTTAAAATCCTATCTTAGTGCGCCTCTAGTGCCTATGAGCAATATGTGTACCAAAATTCACGTTCCTTGGCGGTATTAAATTAATATTTACAGTTATAGGGGTTGTTATTACATGTTCACCCCTTAGCAGAACGTGATTAAATGTAAAACTGGTTTATTTTTTATATGTAAGAAATAAATGTATACAAAATTTCAGCTTTCTAGCTATAAGCAAAGTATAAAAATAAATATTTATTGTTAAAGGGGTTGTTACTACATTTCCACCCCTTAACAGAACTTAATAAAATTTGAAACTGGTTTATTTATCTGTGTGTTGTGTATATTGTAAGAGAAATATTTACAAAATTTTAGCTCTCTAGCTTTAAAGAAAGTATAAAAATGAATATATATTGTTTTTAGGGGTTGTATCACATTTTCACCCCTAGTAGCGAATAACGAAATGTAAAACTGGTTTACTTTTTATATGTATAGTGTAAGAAATAAATATACAAAATTTCAGCTTTCTAGCTTTAAGAAAAGTATAACAAACACTATTTATTTAATGTTTAGGGGTTGTTTCAACCATTAAATGCAAAATATTTAAAAATCCTTTTCTTGGCGCTCCTCTAACGCCTATAAGCAACATGTGTACCAAATTTCACGTTCCTAGGCGGTATGGTGTTTGACATATGTAACAAATAATATTTATTGTTTTAGGGGTTGTTTCAACCCTTAAAGGAAAAGTATTTTAAAATTCTTTCTTAGTTCGCCTCTAGCTCCTATGAGCAATATGCGTACCAAATTTCACGTTCCTAGGCGGTATTCAATTAATATTTATAGTTTTAGGGGTTGTTATTATATTTTTACCCTTTAGCAGAACGTCACAAAATTTAAAACCGGTTTACTTTTTATATGTATCATGTAAGAAATAAATGTACGACATTTTAGTTTTCTAGCTTTAAAGACATTATAGCAAACAATACTTTTTAGGGGATGTTTCAACCCTTAAATTTCAAATACTAAAAAAATATTTCTTAGTGCGCCTCTAGCTCCTTTGAGCAATATGCGTCCCATATTTCACGTTCCTAGGAGGTAGGACTTTTTAGATGTATAACAAAAATGTTTAATGTTTTAGGGGTTGTTTCAACCCTTACAGGAAAATTATTTAAAAATTCTTTCTTAGTTCACCTCTTGCTCCTGTGGCAAATACAATGACCAAATTTCACATTTCTACCAGGTAAGGTTTTTGAGATATATAACAAACAATATTTATTGATTTAGGGGTTGTTACAACCCTTACAGGCAAAATATTTTAAAATCCGTTCTTATTGTGCCTCTAGTGCCTATAAGCAATATGTGTACCAAATTGCACGTTCCTAGGAGGTAAGGTTTTTGAGATATATAACAAATAATATTTATTGATTTAGGGGTTGTTACAACCCTTACAGGCAAAATATTTTAAAATCCGTTGTTATTGTGCCTCTAGTGCCTATAAGCAATATGTGTACCAAATTGCACGTTCCTAGGAGGTAAGGTTTTTGAGATATATAACAACTAATATTTATTGATTTAGGGGTTGTTACAACCCTTACAGGCTAAATATTTTAAAATCCGTTCTTCGTGTGCCTCTAGTGCCTAAGAGCAATATTTTTACCAAATTTAAAGTCGCTAGGTGGTATGGTTTTTGAGAAACTGTGATCAGTCAAAACTACCCCTAAACCCCCAAAACTACCCCTAAAAATTTGAATATCAAAATGAAATTTCTTTAGTTTTCCTATTTACATCACAAAGTATACACATGCTAAATTTCATCTCTCTAGTTTCATGGGAAGTGGGAGAATTAGTGATGATGAGTGAGTGAGGGCTTTGCCTTTTATATATATAGATGTTAACTAAGGTTACACTAAGAACATTGAATTTGCACAGAAATTGAGAACATTTTACAAATATAATTTTGAATTCGTAGAGTATTTACAATTACGTAATTCCATGGAGAATGCTACAATCAAGTCAGTGTTATTAAATTTAAAGGCAGTAACATTGTATTTAGACTGAGACATTGTTAATTGAGTGTAATGCCAATAATGCAAATTCACACAGCGACACTCGGTAACCGGAAGCAGTGCAATCTTGATGACTCAACTTGCTGATCTCAACAGTAATCTCCCACTGAAAAAAACTGTGATTACTGAATAGTCAGTACTGTTCTATCTATCTACTGAGCTACATAAAATGGTAAGTACTAAAATATCATCTTTACATGCTACTGTATAACTTCAATACGTATATTACTTATTACTATTGTATGTTTAGGGTTAAGTAGCAACACACCCTTACAGTATGCACTTTTTCAACAGCCTCGTGTCAGAAACTCTATAAATAATAAAATGGATCCACTCGTACGCCAAGGGTTCCGTATCAACAGCATTTTTAAACTTCTTAAAAGAAATCCTGAACTTTAACCAAATTATTTACATTGGCATACAAATATTATTTCATTATTATATTTGAACTAATCAACACGAAAATTAATAACAAATCATACAAATTAATAATTCTAAAAACAAAACAGCATGAAATTAATAAATTTACTTTCCTAAGAAAACAGATTGATATATAGAGGACGGACGAGGTAATTAGAAAGTCAAATTAGTTTAGTAAGCCCATTTTTTCGATGCTGTCAAAGTGAACCAATTATAACATTTAAAAACATGAATTTTCTTAGATAAACAACAACAAAACGGATTCGCTGCAATTCGACTGTGACAGACATACAAATAAGTGACATTATCAGCGTTCAGTTTTTCTCTTTGAAGTAACGGAACCCTGGGAAAATAATTTAAAACTTAAAATGTTTACGGTACAAAGTTAAATTTATATAGTAGTTTAGTTAAGTTGTCAACAAAAAAGTCGAAAATAGAAATCATCTAAATAGGACTTTTTTGGGGTCGATAGATTTTGTGGTGTAGTTTAAGGACCTGACTTTGCACCTGCGACAAAAGTGGGGCAACATTCGTTAAAAATTGGAAAATTGTCCATTTACTTGGAAGTTTATGGCAGTTATTTCAGGTTATAATATATAATACTCAATCGAAATATGTCGACGAATTTTGATTAAGGATTTAAACACAAAGAATTTCAGCTCTATTAGACTTAATTCAACCCCGATTAAAACCCAAGAAATCGGCTATTACTGGCCTTTATATATATATATATATATATATATATGTATATATATATATATATACAGGGATATATATATATAAAATAATAATAATAAAACACTAATACAGTAAAAATGTGAAGCTTTAAAAAAATTTTCATTTTTTAAAGTATGCTTTAGTAGATCAAATCATAAAATTATTAATATTTTACGAAAACAAATTTACCTCAAAGCCATTTTTCTTACCATTTTATGTAATTTTATTTTTTATCAAAATTATTGCTTCTATGTTGTTTCTTAGGCTGTAAGATTTAATTTGAACAGATACAGATATAATTTTGATAATTCGTGCCAGAGAAATCGGTATTTATAGCTCAAATATTCCGCTTTTACGTACAATCTACAATCTCGTATTTCTATGTTTATAAATGACATTTTCAGAGTGTTAACGTACTTTAAGTTACAGATATTTATAAGAATGTATTCTACTATAAAAAAACATTAAAGAGTTTAAGAACGCAATCGGACCATTAAATTTCAATTGTAGCCTATGTTGTATAAAATAAAATAAATATTTGTAACTTATAATACGATAACACTAAAACAAATATATTTTATAAAACACGAGTTTTAACATAAAAATCACAAAATCGAGTTACAAATGACGATTACTCTTAAATGTTCAAAATATTTAAAAAAATCTCTTAAAATACATATCAAAAACTCTAAAAGAGTATTTGAAACTTGCAGTACGAACCTCAGAAAATTAAAAATGTGTATTTATTTATCAATAAACGAAAAATTCTAACTAAAGAAGAAACGAAAATCAAGCATAATATGATACATTCTTGGGCCCTAATGGTCAATATTAAAAACCCACATGAAATTTTTATTTTAACATACTAAATTTTGAAAAAAATGTGTGTTACAATATAAAAAACGCAAAAGAATAAAGTTATTTGTCAAAAAAGCTAAAGTTGTACTTACACTGAGCAAAAATAAAGATAGAAATTAGATTTTTTGGCAGAAATTATCAGAATGGGTTCTTTAACCTCTTAAAATGTGTCTTATGTATAGTTGTATACATTTATATTATATTTATAACTTAAAGTAAGACAACAATCTGAAAATTTCATTTATTTGTTTAGAAATACGAAATTTTATGTAAAAACACTACATTTAAGAGTAAGAAATCACGGAATTAACATATAACCCATATTTTTGATAGTTAATTCTATTCTACAAAATGGAAAAAAAATTCTTTGACATAAATTTGTTTCCGTAAAATATGATTACCTTTTATATTGAAATGGACATTAAATTGTCAATAAATTGCTAATTTGGTGATTTGATCTACTAAAGTTTACAATAAAAAGATGATCCAACCATTTATGGATCAAAATATTAATTTCTAAAACGCCTTACTTTTACTGTACGAAAGATTCTTTGTTTGAAAAAATGGGGGAAAAACTGTAAACAATAGCCGAAATCTCGGATTTGAATTGGTAAAATATGTCCAATATTGTTCAATCTCTTGGCTTTAAAATGCTTCATCGAAATTGGTCGACAGATTTTAGTTTGAAACTATACAAACTTAAAAATCGGCAAATAACAGCAAAAACGTGAAAATTTACCAAAGTGCAAATTTGTAAAAAGCAAAGTCGGAACCTTAATCTACACCCCAAAATTTAGCTATAAAAAGATAAGATATAGTAATTTTAACATAGTTTAGTTGGTTTGATTATTACAAGCTGATTGATTATTATAAATGAAAGTTATGAATGTTCTAGTCTGTTATAGATCAAATGTTCTATGTTATCAAACCTGCGATTTCTACCTTCCAAACAACTATTGAAAAATTTACTTAAATTTTGTATTAAAATCTAAGTAGTACATGCAACATAAACAATTATATATACAGAGTGTTCACAAAGTTCCTTTAAAACCCTCATTATTTTTGTTACTGAAAATAAGTAACACAACTTTGTATATATCTTATGACGCATAACATGACAAATTGTTTGACATATCTGACCTATGATTTCGGGGGCTTAGAGGGGTAAGCGGGTTAAAAATTTTAAATATAAAGGTAGGTTATGAAAAGCTCATTAAAAGAGAAACAGAATGGCACAAACGCGCTTAATATCTTACTTCGTTTCAAAGTAATGGACAATCAAAGTTCTGGAAAATATATTTATAAATAATTCCACCACGCAACTGAACCGACATGAGTTCAGCGAATTTACAAAATTAAGTTTATATGTTTTAGGGTATCAACCAACTATTTGGGAAATTGATCTGCTCACGAAGGCGCCTTTGTGTACGAAATATATTATTTGTCCATTCGTTCCACTCACAGCTGAAAAACTCGCAGTGTTTGAAATCCGATCCTTGCTGCCCCAGGTTATTTACTGATTCGCTTTGCTCGTAGCGTACAATCTCGGATCAGAAGATGCCCTCTAGGTAAAATAATCCACGTGTACCGGGTACTTTTAGTATTTTACTTTTTGGTCGATTTTGGGGGAACCAAGCGAGCTAGTAAGTCGTACAAAAAAGCAAAATGTGTACACAAAATATCCAACATTTATTTGTTTAGATAATACTCTAAACAAATGTTATCTTTTGAAAAATGTCAAAAGATAATTATTTCCAGAAAACGTGCTTCCGTTGTAGATTTTTTTAACAACCCCTAAAATTGTAA
Organism: Philaenus spumarius; assembly: GCA_018207615.1. NCBI lineage: Eukaryota > Metazoa > Arthropoda > Insecta > Hemiptera > Aphrophoridae > Philaenus > Philaenus spumarius. Next base: position 709,865 of record JAGFPH010000244.1, on the reverse strand, counting down.
ATATTAATTGAATACCGAATAGGAACGTGAAATTTGGTACACATATTGCTCAATATTTGCTAGAGGCGAGCTAAGAAAGGATTTTAAAATATTTGGTCTTTAAGGATTGAAACAACCCCTAAAACAATAAACATTGTTTGTTATACTTTCTTTAAAGCAAGAAAGCTGAAATTTTTTACATTTATTTCTTACAAGATACATATAAAAAAATAAACCAGTTTTACATTTTATCACGTACTGCTAAGGGGTGAACATTTAGTATAACTATAAATATAAATTTAATAAAGCTAAGGAACGTGAAATATTTGGTTCGCATATTGCTCATAACTATAGGCACACTAAGATAGGATTTTAAAAAATTTGGCCTTTAAGGGTTGAAAAATCCTCTAAAACGACATATATTGTTTGTTTACTTTTCCTGAAGCTGAAATTTTGTACATATATTTCTTATAAAACACATATGAAAAATAAATGAGTTTTACATTTTGTTACGTGCTGCTAGGAGTGAAAATGTGTTAACAACCCCTAAACACAATAATTATTAATATTCATATATTCCTTAAAACTAGAGAGCTGCAATTGTGTACGCTTATTTCTTACACGACACACATAAAAAGTAAACCAGTTGTACATTTCGTTACGTGCTGCTAAGGGTTGAAAATGTAATAACAAACCCTAAAAACAATCAATATTAATTGGTATTCTTTCTGAAATTTGGCACTTATTATTAAAAAAAAATATTTAAGACGTAAGCTGATTAAAACTATCCCAATCTATGCATTCGCATATGTTTTCTTGGTTGATCTGAAAACATCCAGCAAGACTGTGATTTACCAGTCTGTAGATTAGATTTAACGGTTGAAAAAGAAGACGCACTTTACTCAGAATTTTTTATTTTTTTTATTTATTTAGTACACAAACCATGACGAAGACGATTGACGGGCAGCCAGTAAACAATAAATACCAAAGTAATTAAATATAAATTTTATAATTCGCTTTCATGAAATAATAGATAAAATAAAATGAGGGAAAACTATGACAATTAATTATGAATCATGGTGATGCAACAAACAAATTCCCTGTAGCGAAGCATGGGTTTTCAGGTAGTTCCTAATAATTAGCAAATTAATAACCTGCTTTGATGTTGTGATAAAAATATAATTTTCCAGAACTGATCCATTAGTTTAAAACGAAGCAAGATAGGCTTACTAAGCTCTAATTTGCGGATTCTTTTTCTGTTTTAGTAAGTTTTTCAATGGTGTGTACTACATGACCTACCTTTAAATTTGAAATTGTTAAATGTCCTTGTTGTTAATCAAAAAAAATTTCCTGTTATGCAATACAAGATATATACAATGTTTTGTTAACGTATTTTAAGTAACAAAAATAATAAAGTTGGTTAAATTGGATTTTAACACTCTTTATACATTTTATCCAAGCCCTATAGTTAAAAGTTCCAAATAAAATCAGAATTACACAGCTAATACGTTTGGGCTTAAAGAAATAATGTTTTTTTTTTACTTTTCGTGATTTGCGCTGTTGCCTTGGAAATTACATAAATCCTTTCTTATCTAGCACCTAATGCTCAAGGTGTACCTTTCACTAAATTTCATGTTTGAAAACATTTTGGTGCGAAAATTTCCTGATTAGTTTAAAAAATACAAAAAGAGTTGAGTGACTAGCTTGCTGTTCTAACATGATTAGCTGTATGCAATACTCCAATACAAGAACTCAAGATAAAACAATGAAAAGCAATAAGATTTAAAAAATATATTTTGTATAATATTTTACCCTTAGTGACATGTTAGGCTATTTCTCTTTCTAACCAACATTGTTGGTGTCCTTAAATTAAATATAAAAAAATTGATATATATATATTGAATTAAGTGGTTATGAAGAAACAGAATTATTTTCCGGAAGTTGTTTCCACTATATGCCATTTTGTAAAACCCAAAAATATATTTCTTGGAGGTAACCTGCTAAGCGAGGCAAATTAGACCAAGGTATTCCAAGGTATACCCGCCGCCGTTCTTACTGAAAAATAAGATATAGCTGGAAGTTTGGAAATGATGTTAATCCACTTTTTGCATCCCAAATAAGAGTAACGAGTTTCCGACATTTTTTGAGCATGGCATAACTTTTGGGAGAGAAAAGCCCTCGAAACTCTGGCCAATTTTTTGCTCAGAAATAAAAACGACTTGTCCTACGGAAAAAATCACCATAAAATGACTTAAAGAAGAAAACATGTTGAGTTTCTTATTTTGCGCATACCTGCGCACAAATACACGATAAAAGAATTTCCGGTAACAGCTATTTTTAAAGTTTAACTATTATTGAACCGCAAATGATCCACATTCGTCCAAATATTCGAATTTATGTGCAACTTCATCATACTACTATTCCAGAAAACGAAATATAATATTTACTTCAATAAATTACAGTAAGTCCAGTTATTGGTTCTGCAAAGATCTACTTTTCAAACAAAAATTACCATGCAAGTCCTTACCACAGTATAAACATAGGCGTAACCAGGACGATCATATGGGGGGGGGGGGGGGGTTACAACCGCGGGGGGGGGGGGATTTTTTTTAACCCTAGAACCGGCAGATCGCACGTTTCGTGCGATCACTCCCGGCTACGAAACACATTTGTAATGCGTGATTGTATCGAATATTTGACCCACTCAAAACCTTCCAATCTCAAAAAGACAAAAACTATTGGAAAAGTAATGTTTCAAACTTTAATTTTTGTATTTACAATTTCTTTCTAAAACGTATATTTATATACGTAATCATCGTTTTAGTTTTGAATTTTCTAAAAACAAATGACACGCGAATGAAATACGCCGAAATGACCGTTAATTTCTAGTTTCTATGTCCCTCCCTACAACCAGGCCAGTAGTTTTTCTGTGTTACTGTAATCTGTATGTTGATGGATGCATCACACTTTCCCCTATCTAAAACTGCCATCCAATCAAAAAATAGGTCAAATATTTCTAAAGTTGTGGGGCGTTTTGTAGACCCTTGCAATTAGTCAGTTTTCCAACCAATAATCAGTCTTACTAATCACACGTGATACCTGTGTGATAGAAGTCTATTTTCAAACATATTTTGATATGTATGTGTAGAGAATGCTTCAAGCTAACATTTCCTGTAAACCAAATATGTTTTGCTCGAAAGGTTTGTTGTCTATGTGCGTGGAAATGAGAGCGTTTTGACGTTCTCAAACCAAGGCTGTAATTTCAAATTAACGGTTATTCCCCATGCAGTTTCATATCCCTCCGTTGTATACCAAGCATGAGTGGGATGTATCTATATTTCTCCTCGCGTTTGTTATTCAAATAATTCTAAATCAAACACTTTTATGAAAAGATAATTTAAAAGTATACAGTTCAATTCATTGATTTATTCTCTACACTTTTTTATAATAATATTTCATTTTTGGGCAAAGTATATATTCCTAAATTACGTTTCAAACTTGGCTTAGTTTTGATAGCGGTCTTGTAGTAGGAACATAAAAACTGGTGTTTTCAAAATAAGAAATTTCAAATTTATAAATATTTTTATACAGTTCTATTTGGAACTAAATTACGAAACTTGTTTATATTTATGAAAATAATTTAAACAAATGTTTACTATTTTTTATGTAGACCTAAACTTTTACCTTTCGTAACTGAACATTTTTTGTTTCTTGAGCTAATAACTTTGTAAATTTTACATCTATCATTTTTTACTAGCATATATAAATTCTTTGAACATTTCTCTACAAAAAAGCTGTGGAACACTTTTGGATTATGGTTCATGTACTGTTTTTGGCGAATTTTTGAAAAAATGCTTGCAAACGCCAAAAAATCCATTTTCGTTAACATTACCGGTTCTAGGGTTAAATTAAGATGCAAAATAACACGTTTTAGGCTTCCCAAAAGTACTTTAAAACGATATAGTATGTATAATTTTCCACTTCTAATTGTCATTCAGGCCCACTTTAGAATAATTTAGAATAGCAACCATGACTCATACATCGCCAAATATTTCCGGGCGCTGCTTCTAACCTCATAGGCTTGAAACACACGGCGTTTTTTTTTTTTTTTTTTGCCGACAGAGGATTAGTTACCGTCCCCGCTCATAAAAAGCCTCATTGGGATTCATAATCTGAAGTGTTTAGTTCATTAATCACGAAGTGTGTTATGTAATATATTATTTCTTTTAATGTTTTATTAATATGAACAGAGATCAACTCTCGCTTTATTGTTATTCTATCGCCGATTGAAAAGGAAGCAAAAAAATATACTTATTTTCATTCGTCCAATCAATAAATAAAAAAAGAGAAGATTTTGAAGCATTCTACACCGTGTTTCCTGATTTGAGGAACTAGAAGAAACATTTTTCAATTATTTAAGAATGTCGGTTTCGTCATTTGACGAACTGCACACGCGGCTGAAGGATAGTATTCTAAAAAATACTAAAATAAGGAAAATTGGAGTGCATTTGGTCATATTCGCCACTGTTTTGGCGGAGACGATGGAAAATCCATCGATTGTATTTTTCCGACGAATGTGTATGCTCTAATACTCTCCTTCGCGCCACTGTTGATAAGACGGTGACGGCAAATAATATGTGGCGGAAAACGCCTTCTGCTGCCTTTAGAACACTATACTTTGATACACTACACTGCATCTATATAAAATAAAGTGTCAGTGCCCAATTCAACCAAAGATAATTTCAGCAATATATTGATAATTTATTGTAGTTTAACATTTGCATAGGTGTTGAAAACAAGTTAGGTATTTTAATATAAACAAAGTCCGAAATATTGTTTCAATGGGGGGGGGGTTACAACCCCCAAATACCCCCCTGGTTACGCCTATGAGTATAAAAGGAACTTTACTTCCAAATGCAAACATGATGGGGATCATACTGTGCTATCAAGAGACCAAAGGACTTCAATAAACAGTAGGCCTAAATATGTTTTAAAAAGTTGCAATTTTTTCTTCTGGAATCGATGAGTTTATGTGTAATTGCCTTTTGTTTAAAACATTTATATTGAAAACACATATATTTGTGGGAAATAATTTTTGAAAAATAAATTTATAAATATTCATAAAATAATAAGAAGTTTCCGAGCAAATTTCGATTTGTTTTTTGTGACCAGGCTGTCGGCTACGGTGTCTTCTCCGCACTTTGTGGTATGGTTTAATAATTATAACGTTATGGCGAGCTGTAATCATGAATATCGTGCACTTCCCATAAAGCTAGAAAGCTGGAAATTGGTACATTTATTTCTTACAAGATAGTATAAAATGTAAATCATATTTGAATTTTATGCTGAGCTGCTAAGGGGTGAAATTGTGATAACAACCCCTAAAACAATACACATTAAATATAACCTTCCCTTAAAGCTAGAGAGCTGGAAATGGGTACATTTATTTCTTACAAGATATATATAAAAAGTAAACAATATTTGAATTTTGTAGTATACTGATAAGGGGTGAAAATGTGGTAACAACCCCTAAAACAATACAAATTAATTATTATACTTCCCATAAAACTAGAGGGCTGGAAATGGGTAAATTTATTTCTTACAAGGTACTTATAGAATGTAAACCATATTTGCATTTTACACTGTGCTGCTAACGGGTGAAATTGTGATAACAATTCCAAAACAATGCAAATTAATTATTATACTTCCCATAAACCTAGAGAGCTAGAAATGGGTACATTAATTTCTTACAAGATATATATAAAAAGTAAACGATATTTGTATTTTTCAGTGTGCTGTTAAGAAGTGAAAATATAACAACAACCCCAAAACAATACGAATTAATTATTATACCTCCCATAAAGCTAGAGAGCTGGAAATTCGTGCATTTATTTCTTACAAGACATTTATACAATATAAATCATATTTCCTTTTATTCACGTGCTGCTTAGGGATGTAAATGAGATAACAACCCCTAAAACAATACACATTAATTTTATTATACTACCCATAAAGCTAGGGAGCTGGAAATTCATGCATTTATTTCTTACAAGACATTTATACAATGTAAACCATATTTCCTTTTATACACGTGCTGCTTATGGATGTAAATGAGATAACAACCCCTAAAACAATACACATTAATTATTATACTACCCATAAAGCTAGAGAGCTGGAAATTGGTAGATTTATTTCTTACCAGATAATATATAAAAATTAAACAATATTTGTATTTTGTAGTGTGCTGCTGAGGGGTAAAAATGTGATAACAACCCTAAAACAATACAAATTAATGATTATACTACCATTAAAGCTAGAGAGCTGGTAATTTCAGTAGAGAGTCGTAATCAGTCGTTCAATGAGGAAGGTTGTGCTGATAAGCCGATACGATTAGGTCTTGATTTGGCTTGCCCGTCCGTTCCCTGGTTTGTACTCGTTTATAGCCAGGTAGTGTTTATTTTAAAAACTTCGTGGATTTGGTTTTATTTTTAACGTGGTGAATATACTGTTTTTCGGAGTAAATATTTGTTTAAAATTGAATAAATTATCTAGCACTATTATTTATATCTGCAATTGAAGTGAGTTTTGTTTATTGTGTGGTGGTAGTGTTTTTTAATTCTTTACTATGTCGTGCGGTAAATGTAATGAAAATATTATAAATATAAAGGAAAGTGTTAAGTGTAATGACTGTCAGGGTCAGTTCCATCTAGCGTGTTGCAGACATAAATCGATGAAAGGTTTAAAAAATCTAACCTCGAGAAAGCTTGCAGTTTGGAAGTGTGATGATTGCGCCGTTGAGTCTGTCTCGTCACGCTCAGATGGGGATGAATCACCGGTATTGGAACTCTTAAAGAAAATACAGCAAGAGATGTCCGATGATCGGAAAGAAAATAGGAAAAATTTCGCTGGAATAGAAGCAGCCACAAACTCAGTAAAAACTACACTTGAAGATTTTAAACATAAGTTGGAATCAATCGAATTAGAAAATTCTAAACTTAAGGTTGAGTGTGAAGTGTTGCGTAAATATAACGACAACCTATTCCATAAAGTGTCTAGTTTGCAACACGAAATATTGGATCTGCAGCAATACTCGAGAAACCACAACCTGGAAATTAAAGGTATACCGGTTACGTTAAATGAAGACATATATGCTGTCATCGATTCAGTGGCCTTGAGTCTGGATGTTCCTTACGCTAGAAATGATGTTTCCATTGCACATCGGTTACCAGCTCCTAGAGATCGTCCCTTCCCGCCTACAATCATAGTTCAGTTTGTTTCGCGATTGACGCGGGCAACTTGGCTTACTGCTGCAAAGAGGAGGAAACTTAACACATTGAACATTTCAAGCTCCTTCAGTCCTGGACCGGTGTTTATTAATGACCACCTTACACCGTCTAATAAAAATCTACTCAGAATTGCGAAAAATCTCGTAAGGGAGAAGAGGTTGGCTTTTGCTTGGACCAAGGATGGGAGGATTTTGGTTAGAAGGACGCCGACTTCACCTTCTGTTCGAGTATGGAGTGTTGAGGAGATCGAAAATCATGCTCTCGAGGTGACTTCGTCAGGAGGTGGCAGAGAGAGTATTAACTCTATCGAACACTCGCAATAACCAGGTTTTTGTGTGACTGTAGAGTTATGTCAATTATGTATGTTTTATAGCTCTTTGAGTATGTTATGTAAGGGTGAGAGTAATGGTGAATATGAGCGATTGAAACAATAAATATAAACGTATTCATTCTTTTGTACTTATTACTTTATAATTATGGGAAAGGGTTGTTTTTATTTTTATTTCTTATTAAATGTCTTATTTTTGGGTATGAGCTTAAGTTTATAGCTTTTGGGAATGAGTATGTAAGGGTGTGAGTGAAGGGCGAATTTGAGGGTCTGAAACTATAAAATAAATATAAATGTATGCATTTTTTTTTGTATTTATGAATAGGAAAAGGGTTATGTTCATTTTTTATTTCTTATTTTAATTTCTTATTACAGTTTTTATACCGCATTAGAAGAATGATCAATGCAAAGTGATTTTTATTTCATTAATTGTATAAGGATACGTGGTATTTAAGTTATTTATAAGTAATTTCAAGTGTTCTGTATTCTTTTTATTTGTAGTTTGGAATAGGGGTTGTTTTGTTTTTTGTTTTTAATTAGTTTATCTTAAACGATTTGTTTAATTAGGTTTTATGTTTTGTATATCTGGCACCAATTTGCAAGTGTAGCTGTGTAATGGGGCGGAGGGTGAGCTAGGCTTATATAAGTATCTTTTTGTTAGTTGTTTAGGATTATGAATAGAGTTATTGATATTGATTTGTTCGGGAGTGTGGGATGTGTCGAACTGAGTGATGGTTTGTGCTATAGTTTCGGTGACAATCTAGATGGCTACCTTACTTTAAACATATTTAGTTCTAATATCAGGAGTTATTCAAAAAATATTGATAATATGTTAATTTATTTAGAAGGGATTAACAGTAAATTTGATATTATTGTTTTAACTGAGTGTTGGATTAGTGAGGGGGCTGTGGACATTAGTTTCGAGGGGTACGATATGATCAGGACTGTTAATAAAAAAAATCAAAATGATGGTACTATTACATATGTAAAGCAGTCCTTATCGGTCGTGTCCCAAGAGATTGTGTTGAGTGATGTAAATGGGTTGATTCTTGATTTTGTAATGGGGGACAGACGATGCAGTTTGTTGGCTTTGTATAGGATTCATGACAGTGACGTTGAACTTTTTATTGACGCTTTAGAAAATTACTACAGCACTGTAAATAAACATAAGACTTATATTTTCACAGGTGATATAAATTTAAATTTATTGAAAAATGACAGATATATTGACCGATACTTAAATGTACTGACTGGGGCCGGGTTTGTAAGCTGTGTGAACGTACCGACTCGAGTGTCTGGCGAGGGTAGTTCATGCATTGACCATGTATTTGTTTACCATTTTGATTTCGATAAAGTGCAGGCTGCAGTAATTCAAACCCACGTCACGGACCATTATAGCACAGCGCTTGGCATACAGTTTGAGTTGCCTTCGGGGACTGTTTCGAAGTCTCCAATTCCGTCTTTTTTCGATAAAAATGAATTTGTTCGATTATTGACTAAACTAGAATGGGAATCTGTTACCTGTTCGCAAGATATCCGAGTTTGTTCTTTAATTTTTGAATCTATTATTCGGAAGCTTGTGCTCGATTCAACGAAAAGTACTTCATCATTCATATCACGCAATAAAAAATTAAAACCTTGGATTACTACTGGTCTTATTCGATCTATTAGAAAGAGAGATAAAATTGCAAAATTAGTAAGGAAGCAACCATTTAATACGGTCCTTATAGCTTATTTTAAAACTTATAGAAACCAACTAAACACTATTATAAAGACAGTTAAACGGAATTATTATAGAGACCAATTAACTCAATGTAGAAATGATCCGAAACGTCTTTGGGAAATTATAAACGATTTGAGCGGTCGCGGTAACAGTAAGAAAGGGTTTCCAATAAAACAATATTTGCAAGGTTCCCAGTCAGACATAAACACAGACACATATAAACAAGTTGCTAATGAATTCAATTCGTACTTCTCCAACGTCGGATATAATTTAGCGTTATCTATCGACTCCGGTGGTGAACCTATAATAAGGGACGAAGACTACGAGACCTTATCTAATTTAAACTTACGTACTGTTACTGAATACGACATTATAAGATATGCAAACAGTTTGCGGGGTGGCTCTGCACCTGGCTACGATGGCATCTCAGCGTCCCTTCTTAAGGACAACATTGATCTGTTTATGAAGCCTTTACTTCACATAACAAACTTAAGTATTGAGTCAGGAATATTTCCTGATATATATAAAACTGCTATAGTTTTCCCTCTTTTTAAAACTAACGACAAATCGGAAAAAAATAATTATCGTCCTATATCTCTATTAAGCGTGTTTTCAAAAATTATTGAAAAAATCGTTAAAGACCAGCTAATTTCATATTTAAACAAACACAAAATTCTAACGCGTTGTCAGTACGGCTTTAGACGAGACAGAGGGATATCTGATGCCCTGTTTGATTTGACCAGCAACATCAATGATGCTATTAGCAGTAATAGGCGTAGCATTGTGGTTTTTTTGGATCTTGCTAAAGCGTTTGACTCCGTTGACAGGGAGAAACTTCTTCGCAAATTGAAATTAATCGGTTGTAGAAGAAAGTCTTACTCGTGGTTTGAAAGCTACCTGTCCAATAGGAGACAGATTGTTTCTATATGTGGGGTAAACAGTGATAGTTGTTCTGTAAACTATGGGGTGGTTCAGGGAAGTACTCTGGGGCCGCTTTTGTTCTTGATTTATATAAACAATTTGAACAAATTAAATATTGAGGGCAAATTCTTTCTTTTTGCTGATGATACGGCTATATTATTTGAAGGGGAAACTTGGGAAGAAGTACAGGAAAAGGCATTGAGGGGTTTGGCTTCGGTAAAAAAGTGGTTTGACCAAAACGTGTTAACTCTTAATGTTTCTAAAACTAAATTTCTGCCGATTTCACTGAGAGCTTGCACTGATCTAAATCTAAATTCTTTAAAACTACATTCTTGTGGTGATTATCTAAACAAGGTATGTTTGTGCGAACATATTGAAAGCACTGATTGTTATAAGTATCTTGGAGTAATGTTTGATAAACGGATGAAATGGACTGAACATGTCAAATATGTAAAGCAAAAAACACGCAAACTAATCTATGTTTTTAAACATCTTAGTGAAATCCTAAATGTTCAAGAGCTGAAACTATCTTATTATGCATATTGTCAATCATTATTTATGGGGGGAATAATAGCCTGGGGGGGGTGCCTTTAAAACAATTCTTGAACCTCTTAACATAATTCAAAAATCTATACTTAAAGCTGCATTGCGTAAAGGCCGTTGTTTTTCTACTGAGACACTTTTTGACGAATTTAAGGTTATGAATCTTAGACAAATTTATGTCAAAACTCTTGCAATTTATATTTTTAAAAACTACCGAGTTATTTTCAAAATTACCGATCATCAACGTTTGACACGCAGCTCAAAGTCACTTGGAATTTTAAATAAAAAATTAAGTAAGACTTTCTCGGTCACGAATTCACATTACATAGCTCATGTTTTATATAGGAATCTACCTGACCACTTACGTATGTTTAATAACTTTAAACTTCAGACATTTAAGAAACATATTACAAATTGGCTTCTGGAATTGGGAAGGGACGGTACTGAGAATGTCATTGTATCCATCTACAGGTAGCAAATATATTTACCCTTGTTTATTGTACTACCTTATCTCTCTCGCTATTATTGATTCTCGTGTGTTGAAGCAGTAACTATTTGTTGACCCGGGTTGTTTTGGTCTGATATGGACTTGGATTCCTCCGTTTGGCACTTCCCACTCTACTCTACCTCTATTGTTTTTATATTATAAAACTTTAATATAGATCAATAAATATATTATGTCTTCCTTGTTGGATTTTTAGATGCGACTCGTGCCTACGCACAGGCTAAGCCTATGTGGGCACAATTTCCGTGATATTATTATAAATTTTTTCTGTATTATATTTAAGGAAATATAAATAAATTGAATTGAATTGAATTGAATTGAATTGAATTGAATTTGTACATTTATTTCAAACCATAATTTCATTTTGTAGTGTTCCATCAGCTTCGATTATACTGCAATGATTTGGAGATTTTTCATTATTTTTTCACAAAAATCGTTAATATCTCGAAAACGGTACGTTCTAGAGCATTTTTGACGATTCTCGACCCCTATTTAGGAAACACCATCTTTGCCAGTTATGGGCTATACAACGGTAAAGTGTATATGCACCAGGGGGCTGTCGCCCCCAAGTCGAATTTTGACTTATACAAATTGAGTAAAATAAGTGAGTGACGAGTCAAAACATGTTTTTAATGCAAAAAACATGTTATTTCGTCAGGGGTTTTTGACAATTCTCAACCACTCTTTAAGAGACACGGAAATATACACATTTTTACCTCCATTTGTTACAATTTGTCAACATTTACCATCAGACTGTTTGTATTATACTTCTGCTTACATCATGAATTATTCCCGTGCGAAGAACGGGTATAACAGCTAGTATTCTATAAATTCAATAGCTAATGAAATTATTACCGAGTGTTTCTTATATTAGTTTCTGACTCATTACATGTGAAGATAAAATATCTAGACCTAGAGATGCATATCTTTGCATTTTATAGGTAACTTGGTTTTGTCAAGACTGTTTAAAAAAAAAACATGCGCTTGTTTAGCAAGGGAAAATAAATTTAACAAATGTTTGTTTGGTTCGATATATTAATATTAATCTATTGGATGAATAATGTTTTATTAACGGATACAGTATAAAACAATGATGTCTGGTTATGGTTTTAAATCTTTTATAAATGAACCGACCAGTGTTATTAAAATGACTCAAAAGTGTACCGATCTCATATTTTTAAGTTTAAATAGTAACACAAATATTGATGTATGTTCCTCAATAACGGACAACTGATAAGAATAGGTATAATATATCTCCTACTGCAAAGGTTAAACATGGTATAAAGTATTGCTTTGTAAACTACTGGACAGTTTATTAGCTTAAGACAGACAAAGCTTCTGTTTACAATTAGACTAAACACTTTTAGCTTTTGATATATTTCTGAATGTCTTAAATAGTTACGTAGATTTACAGGTTTCCCTAAAAAATCCTTAGCGGGCTATACAGGATCGGATTGTATTCATTGAAATAAATAAAAAATAATCAGTAACATTTTTTTGAATTCGGCTTAGTTTAGCCGCAAACCTATATTTTGTTTTTTACAAAAACTGAGTGTAACTTCAGAAATAGATGAAATATCGAGTTCAAATTTGGAATAACCATTTTGCATGTTAAGATTCACAAATGTACCAAACACAAAGAATTTATTTTTGTAATTTTCAAAATGGCGGCCGTTACTAGTTTTGTCTGTCGTTAAAAATGAAAATATTTTGTCTCTTGCACAGTTTTTGTAAAGTTAACGGTTTTGAAGATATTCCACCTTAAAAATTTGTAACGCCGCCATTTTGAAAATTATAAAAATTAATTCTTTGTGTTTGGGACACTTGTAAATCTTAACATGCAAAATGCTTATTCCAAATTTGAACTCGATGTCTTATCTATTTCTGGAGTGACAGTGAGTTTTTGTAAAAAAAACAAAATGGCGGATTGGCACTAAACTAAGTCGAATTAGAAAAAATGTTACTGAATATTTGTTACTTATTTCAATGAATACAATCATCTCCTGTATAGCCCGCTAATTTTTTTTAGGGACACTCTGTATAATATGAATCGAAATTTTTAATTATACTCATTAAAACCCATAGATACACACGTCCAAAAAAAAAAATATATATGAATACCTAGTAATGATTTGATTTATTTAAATAATTTTGAACAATTTTATTTTTGCAAAAAAAAAATCAATATAATATTGATGAAAAATATCTTTTTCACTGAAAAATATCTATATCAGTTTATTGGATGTTTTTTTCACCTCAATAATGTAAAACAAAATAACCTAAGAAGACTTAAGTTTAGAAACGATATTTTACAAACTAATGTCGGTGAGGAAACGACACCTAGTTCTATTTTATTCTTTTCCTGGCACCTTCATACGATAGTTCTTTCAATGTTAGTTAGACAATATCAGGGCAATTTACGGTACACCCTAGGGTTATATTGTGTTTGATGATATCAATTATTTGGACTAGCATTTATCAGACCTGAATCCGATTTCTCGATGTTTGTATAGTTGTGAAACAGTGGAGCTACGTAAAGGCTAACTGAGTTCTCAGAACTGTGCAGTTTTATTTGCATATATAAACTGCGCAGTTAAACTGATCTTGTGTGGACCCTCGAGCCATGTCATAAAGGCTTACAACACAATTAACAAATAAATGTTTATTTTAATAATCATTCAATAGTACATGAGTTTAAAACATCCATTAATTAGCCAAATGTTACGCGTGAGTTTAATATAAACTTCAATTGTTTCAGGACAAGCTTCCGGCAGTATATATGTCAACGATTTTGAAAAACTTGGATGAGACTACTAAATGTCCAATTTGCACAAGTACTTTACGTTCGCCTCTTTGTTGGTGTGAAAGCGGCCATGCAATCTGTGATTCGTGCAAGACCATCGATGAATAAACACACATCGATGTGTGTTTATACATCGATGTGCAAGACAGACCGTACACAATGTCCGACATGTAAGGGAAATTTTAATAAATTTCAAACGAAGTCAATTTTGATTGATAGTATTCTTAAAATTTTTGCCAAGAGTATGCAGATATTTTAAAAAAGGATGTACGCATTTATTGCCTCCTATAGATTTAAAAGACCATGAATCTCGATGTTCATTTAGAGAAGTTGATTGCCGTTTAGACGATTGTACTTGGAAGGGCAAAGCTAGTACTTTAAAAGAACACATTAAAACAATCCACAAAAAATATACATTCTTGAAAACAGAAGATTCCATTACTGTTTCTTTTGCTAACTCAGAGTGTAAAAATTCAATAATCCTTCCAGTATATGGATTTGAATGTGTATTTTGGAAATACCTCAGAATAAACGAAGAAAAAAATAAAATTTATTTACTTGATATATGCATACAGACTGCTAGTGACATTGAAAATAACTTTTACTCAGTAACTAAATTTTTAAAAGAACGCTCACAAATTGGATACAAATACACGCAACAAGTTTTTGATGAATTTGTAGATATCGATAAAATTTTTGACCATGAAAACTGCATGGCAATTCCAATGTCACAACTTGATAAACACTTTATAATAGACAAAAAAATGAAATACTATTTCAAAATCTTTAAGGGAAATGATTTGGAGTCATGCTCAGATGTTTCTGAAAGTGAAGACGACTTTAATAAATGGAAATTTTGTTGAGAAATCAAAGTTTCAATATTTAAATATTAAGTTAGAATGGTAAACTAATTAAATACACAAATATTGAACTATAGAAAGTAAAGTTGGTAGAAAACAAAACATGTTGATGAATAAAAAGTATATTTGTATATCTATAATATTTATACAATTTTAATCTCTAAATTCTGTATTAAATTTTTTTTTTCTTTCCGAAATTTTGAATTGTAACAAAATAATGAATTATTATTAATTTGTACCGGTATGTAAGTAGTTTATTTCATAAAACTTTTCAAGATAAAATTTCAACAGCTGTTATGTTTTCAATCCTAAAACTTGATGATATCTATTTAACGAATTACTTAAGGAAGAAAATCTATAGTATTCATTCGCTCACTGCACTTTTAAAGCAAGTGTTTGGATACTTTCTTTTGACTTTTTAATTGCTAATTGAAACATTTTGTAAAATAAATTATAGTAATTCTGATTTTGCATGGCTACAATTAATTAAAAACAAATATATTGTTGACAAATTACAGAATTATTATTAATAATTCCATATACCTGTTGATACACAAAGATTTTATTCTATATGAAAAATTATGAAATAATTTCATTAAATTATACATCCGAATACACTTAATTTGCCTTTCATTCGCTATACAAAAAGCACATTACAAGTACGCAAAGACATTTGAATTTAGTAAAGGCATTATTTACTAGTGCTGCAAAAGCAAACACTTATTTTGAATTGTTCTTGAAATGTTGACAAATGTTTATCATCTGGTAACTCAAAGCCTGTTAACTTTACAAACAATGTAAAAAAACTAAAAATTGTAGTTGTTTAAAAGATGGCAAAATAAGCATATAAATTCTCTGAAATCAGTAAACTAGCGGTACATGTATATGCAATGGCCAGAATGTGTACGCGAACACACATTCTCACAAACAGTACGCTTACTACGTAAAAACGTTTCAACCACAATATGGTCGTATTTGATGACAGTAACAATAACCAAATTATAAAATTTGAATTATAACATATTCCAGTAATATACATAATATTTGTGAGACTGACTTTTAAGTTTAATCGTATTAAGTATAATAATATCAAGTCATTCTCAAAATTTATATAAAATATATAATATGATGTTTAGAAAAAATAACGGCAGATATTTATAAATTTAATGTGAACTGCTAAAGGATGTTAAGAATAATTATCCAAGGTGTTTATAAATAAAATTTATAAAATTAATTGATTATATCGTTAAAAAAATACTTAACAATATTTTAAAACGTTTCTCAAAAGGTTAATAATTAATTATTACTCAATAGTTTAAATGTGCTTGTAACTTTATCATGTTTAATGGATCAAATAATTTATCAAACAAATTTTGAACCATGTTTTTTATTAATTTTGTACTATTTATAAGATTAAAATGACTTTTGTAGTTCTGTCTTGTAGTATGTACAATCAATATGTAAATGATTAATTATCATATGTATAAAACAAACTTATTCACAGGCGCCATTTGACTTTTCTTGAAGAAACACTCCAAATATAATTTCCTGGATGATCACTTTTTGATTTGTACACTTATCAACTCCTATAAAAGCTAGTGTAGTCCGTACATAAGTACGTGCGTAACAATATAATATAACAGCTCTAATAATAACAACAAAATAACTGTTCTAAAATTCAGTATTTTTAACCAAAGAAGTATAAAATAAAGTTTTATTCAAAATATCAACTAGTATAAAAGCAAGTGTACGTCCTTACCCACGTACGTGAGTAATAATATAACATTATAACAGCTGATTTCACCCAGTATCTGTTATACTAAACAAAACCTAACGTAGATTACACTTTAGGCTTATGTTTAAAACTTAATCCATAATTTTGATAAATCTTGTGAAGTTGTTTTTTTTTTTTTTTTTTAATATGAGTTAATGATCTAATGTAGGCTACGCTACAATACGTTATAAGATTTGCTTTGAGGTTATAAAATTATCATAAATACAACCTTTTATTATCAATATATTCATTCATACAAATTTTAAAAAGAGATACCCATTCCTTTAGCTTTGGAAACATTCCTACATCCATCTTCCTATAACATATAAACATATTCGATTTTTAATTTCTTCATTATAATATTAATAACTTGTAAATCATTTGATCTATCAATATGAAATAAAAAACAATTAAAAGGTAATATTTTTATGTTATTAAAAGATAATATTTTTATGTTTATTTAGATATATAACAATGTATATAAATACAGTACAAAATTTTAACAAATATAGGCCTGCAGTTTTATAATCCTTATAATTGGACACATTTACCAAATAAAAAATCCCCGTCAGTTAAGATAAAGTCTGTTTTAAATAGTTTTTTTTTAAATTATTTAGTCCTGAAGAGTATAAATATAATTAATCTGCCTGTGATTTTTCACGAGATTTTACTTGAACACGTAATATTTCTTACTTCTCTCAGATAGCACATTATTATATGGATATCAAGTAATATATCAATAAAATGTTAAGTTTATTTATTTCTCCTAGTCCCAAATACATTCCTAACCCCTTACAGAATACAAATTTTTGAGTTATGAAAATAATTGTAAAAAAATCGTGAGGTGCATGCAGTAAATAATTGATGCGTGAATAGTTCACCTTAGTCACTAACAATGTATATCCCTCCAAATTTAATGATATGAACTATTGTGTGACTTTTCTACTCTCAACACTCCTTACTAGTCTATCTATCATATTATAAATCAGTATATCACTGTTATAAATTATTTTATACCTTTTAGTTAGTTTGAAAAACCTGTTATAATTAAAAGCAACTTTTTTTATTTAAACAATTACTTTCTGCCTTTTAGTCTTTTGTGTTTGTAAAATTTTGCTATAGATTTTAAACATCTTGAAGTGATTTTGACAGAGACATGTGGCAAATTTCATTTTTACTTGGATTGTTATTTAATAACTTTGTCAAATATATAAAAAAATCAGTTTAATGTGTTAATTGCAAGCGAATTAAATCATAAATGTCACACAATTTATTTTGAAACACCCTATAAGCTCCTTGATCATTAAATGTTAATACTTATTTGAAATATGTTAACAGGATTTACTGAGTACAATTCTCAGTGCTAAGACATCTAAAAGCCCACAAATTGTTTATAATAATTATTATTTCGATAAGTGATAATATTATTAAATGTGTATCTTTTATACGAGTAGTATATTACTATAAAACAGTATCATGATTTAAAACACAATAAAAAATTGCATTTAAACATGTTTTTGAAGCCCTATAAATTTGGCTTTGGTACACCACGTGATATACGTGGTAAATATCAACCCGAACCAGTTTGTCACGTCGTTAATCTTATTTAGTAGTAGAGATACAAGTTGTATTCAAGACTTGTGCATAACCGCGTACGTAAATAAATCCAACTTACAATGTTTACTAATTAATATTAAGGAAATTAAAAAGCAGCAATATCTTATTTGAAGTAAAAATTAAATCCTAAATAAGTTTTATACCTCAAGTCCTAAAGTTAAAAGTTTTAATATTGCCCTAATTCGAATTAAACCGTTCGACTTTGCGCGCAGTTATATTTTAGTGACATGGTAAGATCTAGGAGAAAGACAACCTTTTATCGATGGTAAGATGTATGTTTGTTCTAGTACTATAATAAATCACTGAGTAATTTCCTAACATCAACATAAACTGCCTATCAAAATGTTTATATATTTACAAAAGATCTCATTCAGTGTTTGTGTATGGAATAAGGTAAACATAAGATAAGGAAAGAGCAAATAAACAAAGTCTCAGCATTGCTTAGTTTATCCACATGTATGAGACTGTCAGTAGTCACTAGTCAGTACTCTTCTGGACGTTCTACTGAGCTGTATAAAAAATGGTAAGTACAAAAACATAACCTTTGTATATTTTAATACAGTCATATTACTTGATAGTTCTTTTACCCTTAGTGTACAGTCCTGACCTATCCTCATGACTCAGTATTGTTACTGTTCTGTTAACAATATTATATAACAACAATAATAACGAAATATCAATTTAAATTATTTTAGTTGGTTTTATAATCTCAGAGAATATTAAAATACAAATTTTAGAACCGTTCAGTTATTGTTAGAGTTTGAACATATTCCGACAGACTTGATAGTTTTTTTTCGTTTGAGCCTATTATTACTAATTATTTAAACGTATTAGTTTTTATTTTGTAACCAAATTAAAGAAACATGTACAGTAATAATTTCAATCATGCTAAAAGTTTAACTTCTGAATATTTTAAAATCCGTACCTGTCTATAATATAACTGTTAACAGGCTTTAAAAACAAATAAATGGAGATCAGAATACTGAGCGATACCAAAGTCAGGATGATATGTTCTAGAGTAAAATAATATTAGTGTACCTTCTAAAAACTAGTACAGCAAGTGGTTTTAGTGTATGACATGTTGACCAGGTTGACTATAGAATTACACTAAATATCACTTTTCCCTTTATAGGATAATGAAATTAGACACTTCACTGATCGCGGGAAAGCAATTATAAACAATCTAAAAGAAATTTAACATAACAAATTAACAAACCAAACATCGCTTATGGGATTTAACATGGAGAATCTTCAGCCATTAATAGTGCGAATCTTATGCGATAGGAAAGGGTTGCCATATTGGTTGCAACTAAAGTAGAAAGCATTATATAAATTATATCTACTAGGATAAATATGATCAGTTTGAGTACAATTTTCCGCCAATCCTACCTTAACCCTTTTATTTGAGTTCGTCGACGCGTTTCGGAGTTCCTCCATTCTTGAGACCTACTTCAGGTACTATTTGACTTTTCTTGAAGAAACCCTCCAAATATAATTTCCTGGATGGTCACTTTTTGATTTGTACACTTATCAACTCCTATAAAAGCTAGTGTTCGTCCGTACATAAGTACGTACGTGCGTAACAATATAATATAACATTTAGGTCTCGAGAATAGAGGAACTCCGAAACGCGTCGACGAACTCAAATAAAAGAGTTAAGCTAGGATTGGCGGAAAATTGTACTCAAACTGATGATGAGAGTAGAAAGTACTCAGCGCCTCCTATATAAAATTAGAAATACAAACTTTTGTATGTTTACAGACTAGAATAAGACTTCAAAATACTAATACCCGTCTAATACTAATACTAGAACTTCAGGCTATATTTTTTAAATATATATTATATAAGTTTTGTTTAGAAATTAAAACCCTTGCCTATACATTGACTATATAGAACCGCTTCCTATATTTGCGACTAATAAAACGTCGCAATTAGTATGACGTAATGTTTTACTAGAAAAATACCACCAGAAGCACTGCTTATATTCGCTACCAATAAAATGCCGTGATTACTGTGACATAATCTTTTACAATTATATATGTTCAATCTGGCTGCGTTGACGAATAAGAAGTTATCTGCCTTTTTACTGGTATTCAATGTAATTTAATAGGGATAATTGCTGTTGTTTTTAAACTAAAAGTCTCGGAAAGTTATTTAGCAAATTTACGTATATTTTCGTGAATTCTTTCATTAATTTTGTTTAGCGAAGTTATTGATTATATTGTTTGGTGTATTAAGTGATTTGTTTATTTTATTTAGTGTTAAAATATCAAAAAATACTGAAGTTAACCTCTATATTTTCAACTTTTATTTCTGTCGTATTTTCTATATTTTTTATTTCCCGCGGATATTTTTGTTGTTTTTACAATCAGTTTAACGTGTTCCTCTGGTTACGACGTCCTACACTTCTACTCAGCAAGTTATAATCAAAGTTTTAAATAGGCTTAAACATTTTAGTAAATATTCACATATCTCTCATTCAAATAATTCGATTAAAGTAGTATACATAATATAATAATTGCATAAAATTAATTAATAAAATACTATTTAAAAATGTAGGCATATCTTGCATGATTTATTTTTAAAATATTAATTTCTGTAGTTTGTGCCTAAATAAGGATTAAGTAATGTGATAATTCGGTGACCATTCTAATTAATGATTGTTGATGAGCCTGTCAACTGTTGTTATTTTTGTTTTATTTATACGTCTGAAAGTACATTCTATCAATTTCGCACATCAAATAATTTTTTATTTTGTAAAACTAAAAAACGCAATTTGTTGTTTGACTTTGTCTTTATCCTTCAAGTAGTTTGGTCATTCTCTACAATTTTATTACTGGGTCAACTTTAAATTTTAAGATATTTTAGTTCAATAACAGGCCTATATATTGAACAAGAACCCTGTTAGGCGAGTGTTGGATCATGTAATAAAAATGGATGGATATTGTGGATGGTAAATTCTATAAACGACTTTTGGCTTGGTAATTTGTTAAATTGTATTTGTTTTTGGATTGTTTATTATTGATTTCCTGCGATCGGTAAAGTGTCTAATTGCATTATATATAAAGGAAAAAGTTAAATTTAGCGTAATTCTATTAAAACCTGTGGTCAACTCGTCATCTACTAGAACCCAGAGTGCTGGGTAGCTGATGTGGTAGAGTGGTAGAACTGGGTAGCTGATGTGGTAAAGTGGTAGAACTGGGTAGCTGATGTGGTAGAGTGGTAGCTGATGTGGTAGAGTGGTAGAACTGGGTAGCTGATGAGTCCAATTCGTCTGGTGTTTTACCGCCGTAAGCCCATCGACCACAGAATAAAATAGAATGGTCCATTGACTATACCTGTAACGTATGAAAAGTGTGTCTAAGTCCGCCATCTTGAGAAAGTCTAGAAAGCCGATACGGCTTGGAGATGACGCTAAAATTGTGATGCGCGTGGTTTCAAATACACTGTTGTTTTGAATACTTGCAACTCACTGATTCCTTTGAATTTTTACACAATGACTGAATATAATGTGGGATGATAAAGGTATACAAATTATTAATTATAAAAAATCTTTAAAGGTATAAATAAATTACTAAAGTTAGGGCTTATATGGAACTTTAAATTGTGATGTTTTTTGGTCAGAGACGAGGTGTAAGGACAAAAATTTGAGCCAATAACTTAAATTATATGACATATTTTGTCAATAAATTAGCTCAAAGAGTTTAGATTTTACAGCAGGTTAAAGATACGATTAAGTGCGCGCCAGAATCTTGCTCAATTCCTACGGTCGACCGTCTCGTTATAGCCAAACTGCGTATTGGCACACAATTTAATGTCTCTAAGGTTTTTTTAGTTACTTACATAGATGTATTAATTCATTTTAAATGTTTTCCCCGTTAATAAAAATTTGATTTTCATTAAAAACCCAAAGATTAGGTGGTTAGGTGGGAAATAAATGTACAAAATTTCAGCTTTCTAGCTTTAAGGAAAGTATAACAAACAACATTTATTGTTTTAGGAGTTTTTTCAAACTTTAAGGCTCGGCTTCCTACATTAAAAACGGCGAAGTTCGGTACCAATTTCAATGTTAAATAACCAAAACATACCTTCATTCTTAAGCATATTTCTGTGTTGTTTTTGTCAAAAGCTGTATTTTTTTCTTAAAGTGAAATAGATTGTGGGTGTTGATTGCTAAGGTTTTTTGCAATATCTCTTTTTGCAACTGAGTAAAAAATTAATAAAGTTTACTATTTTTTACTATTTATGTCATACGTTTATGAAAACAATAAAACGGTTTTTGAAATTGTATTTAGCAATCAACATCCGCATATGACAGTACTTCAAAATGAAACCAAATTTTTTAATTTATTCCAGGAATTAACAGAAAAAAATTACTTAACCTGTAGCATTGCTCTTATGGGAATCAGATTCAATATGGCGGACAGGGAAGCGCCCCCTTAAAGCCCAAATATTTTAAAAGTATTTCTTCGTGAGTCTCTAGTGCCTATAAGCATACGTGTACCAAATTTCACGTTCCTCACGTTATTCAATTAATAATAATTATAGTTTTAGGAGTGGTTACTACTTTTCAATCCCGTAGCAGAAAGTTCCAAAGTGTAAAACTGGTTTATTTTATATGCATCTTGTAAGAAATTAATGTAAAAACTTCAGCTCTCTACCTTTCAGGAAAGTATAAAAATTAATATTAATTGTTTTAGGGGTTGTTACTAAATTTCCACCCCTTAGCAGAACATAACAAAAAGTAAAACTGGTTTACTTTTTATATGTGATTTTAAGAAATAAATGTACAAAATTTCAGCTTTCTAGTTTTAAGGAAAGTAATCAAATAATATATATAGTTTTAGGGGTTGTTTCAATCCTTTAAGGCCATATATTTTAAAATTCTTTCTTAGTGCGCCTCTAGTGCCTGTGAGCAATATGTGTACCAAATTTCACGTTCCTAGGCGGTATTCAATTATTATTTATAGTTTTAGGGGTAGGTACTACATTTTCACCTCTTAGCAGAACGTGACAAAATGTTAAACTGGTTTATTTTTTCTATGTATCCTGCAATAAATAAATTTACAAATGATCAGATCTCTAGCTTTAAGGAAAGTATAAAAATGTATATTTATTGTTATCACATTGTCACCCCTAGCAGGACGTAACGAAATGTAAAACTTGTTTACTTTTTATATGTATCTCGTAAGAAATAAATGTACACCATTTCAGCTTTTTGGCTTTAAGGAAAGTATAACAATCGGGATAGATTTGATCAGCTTTACGCATTTAAATATTTCCTTAAAATTAATAAATGCAAAATTTCAGATCTCTAGCTTTAAGGAAAGAATACCATTTAATATTTATGGTTTTAGGGGTTGTTTCATCCCTTAAACGAGAAATATTTAAAAAAATTTCTTAGTGCAAATCTAATGCCTATGAGCAATACAGTAATATGTGTACCAAATTCCGCATTATTAGTCCATATGGTTTTGAGATATAAAACAAACAATATTTATGGTTTTAGGGGTTGTTTCAACCCTTAAACTCTAAATATTTAAAAATTCTTTCTTATTGCAAATCTAAGGCATATTTATGAGCAATTTGTGTACCGAATTGCCATATGGTTTTTGAGATAAAAAACAAACAATATTTACGGTTTTAGGGGTTGTTTCAACTCTTAAACGCTAGATATTTAAAAAAAAAATTCTTAGTGCAAATTTAAGGCATATGAGCAATACTAAATTCCACATTATTAGGCCATATGGTTTTTGAGATATAAAACCAACAATATCTATTGTTTTAGGGGTTGCCCAACCCTTAACTCTCAATATTGTATTATATTAAATTAATATTATATATTATTATTAAACTTTATTAATATAATATTATTATAATAACTATATTAATATAATAATTATATTATTATAACATATTATATTATGTTTAATATTATATTAAACTCTCAATTGTATTCCATTTATGTATTATTTTGCCTCAGTTAGATGAATAAGAAGTTAGTTTATAATGAAAATCTATAGGCTTTAGTTTAATTTAATTTAATTTAAATAGTTTTTAATTCCTGATATCAACATTTTTTGGGGAATGCATTAGGAGACAGATCTCCAGTTGTGAAATAAAGTGTTATTTCCTGGTTTAACTCATTCCTCCAATAAAGCCTAAATTCTAAGCTTTTGTCAGGAATAGATCCATGTCAGAACCACATTTCTGCAAACCATTTGACTATTTCGACTCATAATAATGGTACAATTTGATATAACAAATTACATATAAAAGGTTATACTTATTGCGTTTATTAATTTCTACATTCCTCATCATAACTTTGCATTTTAATTACACTTAATATAATAAACTATAGTTTCATGTAAGTACAATGACTTCTTGTTAAAACTTTATCATAGAGAAATGGAAAGGTAGTACAGTATATAAAGTGAATGTAGTTCACATTACTTTATAAGAAACTAAACCAACAAAGTCTTTTAATATTAGGTTTACAAAAACAAACTGTGAATTACTACAAGGCATAAACTTTTATCATTAAAGTCATTACTATTATTATACAACATGTTTAGGTTGGATTTTGTTTTAATCGGAGACATTATATTATTCAAGGAAACGTTTTGAAATACAGTCGTCAGACTGTTACACTTGTTTCTTCAATGACTATAGTTAGAATATTATTTTTTATTATTACAGTTTACTTTCTAATTCAAGTTCTATTTATCAGGTAGGCCTAAGCAATTTTGTAGGGATAATAAAATGTTGATTTTACTAAACAAGAATAAATAAATTGTTACAGTAGTTTTAAACAGTTTATAAAATACTCAAATTATAATTCATACTCTTGTGATTGATTAATCATAACTATATCCTGGATGTACTATCAAACGTAAAATAGAAAGTAAGTTTAGATGAACAAAATAAGTTAAAACAACAAAGCTTGAAATAACCTAAGAGAAACCATTTTTAATCTAATGTTGGTAAATAGACGACAACTATTTCTCAGGCCCAACACAAGTAGGCCTAGGCCTACGTAATGTCAATATTTTACTGCACATTCATAACATTTTTCCTACTTTGATAGGTTATTTAGCGATTGGTGGTAACTCTGGTTAGTGCTTGGACTAGCACAAGATGGTTAGAATAAAAGGTTTAATCTAACCATCTTGGGACTATCATCTACGAGACATGATTACTGTTTTTCAATGTGAAAGTTATGGATATTGAGCCAGGCTCGAAAACTCACGTGATAAGGTAGACAATTGTAAGGGTCCCACGTGAAATGCTTGGGTGGGATTGTGAAAAAAGCTTTGTCTTACCCGTCAGACCGAGGGCTTAACGACGCTACAGAAAATTTCAAAAGGGCTAACAATTACGTAATACGGTACATGGTTTCCGTTAACGGCATTTTTACTGCAATTGCCCCCAGAACTCAAAACCGTTTAGTAAGATAAGGCATGTGTGGCCTTAAACGAATAAGACAAAATCCAAATTTTGAAACAGGGACAAAATTACGTCATATAGTACATGAACATTTCTTGCTTTACCAAGTCAGTATTAGTCTTGAGCTCACTAAAACACTTAATAAGACAAACATTTTGTTGGGCTTTCCTACTTTAAGGCAACAATTTTCCAAAAATGACAAAACATTACGTTATAGGGTAATGTTTCCCGTTAACTTTATTTTTACTGCGATCGCCTTTTTATAACTCAAAACCGTTCAGTAAGACAAAATATTTCTGTTCTTTAGACGACAAGACGAAATCAAAATTTTGAAAAAGGAACAAAAATTACGTCATATGGTACATGGAAATTTCTTGCTTTATCAAGTCGGTATTAGTCTTCAGCTCACTAAAGGCCCATTGTCCCTGGAGCGACTCTTACGGTAGTAGCTGAGCGATAGTAGCGGAGATACAGTTGCTCGGCACTGGTAAGCGTTGTTTCAAATGGGACCATTGTCCTTGACGCGACCGCGACTGGCGCGGCTAGCGACTGTAGTTAGCGACTGTAACGAGCCTGGTCTGAGGGCAGTCTCCGTCGCAGTCGCGCAGCGATTGGTGTCGAGTGTGTACATATTTAGGGATTTCTGTTTCGTAAGGTCCTCCCGTATTAAACTTTCCACAAACTGAAACTGGTCTTTTGAAAGTCTGAAAAACTCGGAGAACAGTGTGTCGTCACTTTGCAAATAGTTAGTTATTAATATTCTAAAGTAGCGTTCTTCTTGTCTAGTTGCAAAAATGTCATGTATACCAACTCGTGGCTCTAAATATATATCTATAACTTCCTGGACCAAAAGTTATTTTAAAAACAACTTCTGCCTGGAACTTATAACTACCACTTCACTCGCAAGTCAGCAAACGAATGAACCAGAATCGCTCTAGACCAATCGCTTCAGGGACAATGACGTTGTTAGCTACTATCGCCGAGCTACTGTAGCTCCGCTACTATCGCTCAGCTACTATCGCAAGAGTCGCTCCAGGGACAATGGACCTTAAAATGCTTAGTAAGACAAACAATTTGTGGGCTTTCTTACTTTAACCCTGGAGTGGTGGCGCCAAGTCTCACAGACCCGTAAGAGATATTTCAGTGAGGAACATTTGGTAGGATTGTAACGAAAACCTAATTTTCACAGTAGCTGCCTTGCTTACTGCCTAGTAAGTAGTTTATCTTGCGTTACAAAGGGAAAGGTTGCGATTACTCCGTTACACGCAAAGCAGCCAACAAAAAATACAAATTGACTGGAGAATATATTATGTGAATACATGATGGATTTTTTGGGAAAAAGATGTTTAGTTATATATATATATGTATTTTTACATAATTTTTTACATTCACAGTACATTAATACTATTCAAACATTTATGTAGCCTCTTTTCCCTACCATCCGTTATAATTGTAAATTATTTAAAACAAATTAATATAATTTTATTGCGAGAAGTGGTTTTCACGTAAATCATCTACGTGATTAAAAAAAATCAATTCAGATTGAAAAAGAACTAATTTCAATAAGTTTGACATGCCATTCGTACCGACACTCATCAAAGTTTTTTTTTTTTTAGTTAATAGTAGTAAATAGTTTTATTTATACATTTTTTGTATTGCCTTCTTCAAATATCTTAGTTTAAAATAACCAACGAATCGGACAATATTTTCCTTCAAGTAGGTTTACTAAGCGATTTTTGCTTGGTAAGGAAAAATTTTAAATTATTCGGAACATTCGCAGTAAATTCATACTCATAGCATTCAAAATGGTTGGATTAGCTCAAGAAAACCTACAATTCACCTTTAATATAACATGGTTCTAAATTTATATCTGTTAACAATTATCAAAAGTTATTTCCCTTACCGACCTAGTGGAAAACAAAGTGTAAGGTAAAACAAAGTGATACTACACATATTAGTACGGCAGAATATTAATAAAATTTACTTACCTCATATTGCAGACGACAATTGCGATAAACGAAAATCGAATAATTTATAACAGACAAATTAAAATAATTCGCACTAAAACGCTACTTGGTGGAAAAGAAAAGTCACAATAAACGCTGAATCGCCTGTCTGATGAATTCTTGGAAAATGACTCATGCGCGTTTCCAGTTAGGCCAGGTAGTTCATTTCCGACTAATTTTTAGTTCTTAAAAAAGTTTTTGTTTGAGTAGGAAATTCCACACAAATGTTGTCTTACTATGCGTTTAGTGAGCTCAATAGTAGTACTGCCTTGATGAAGCAAGACATTTTCACGTACCACATGACGTAATTTGAGTCCGTTTTTAAAAATTTTTATTTTGTCTTATTCGTCTAAAGCCCACAAATATTTTGTCTTACTGAACGGTTTTGAATTCTGGGGCTGATTGGAGTAAATATAAAGTTATTACCACGTACTTTTTCCTTTTTGGCAAATTGTTATCTTAAAGTAAGAAAGCCCACTAAATATTCCTCTTAGTAATCGTTTTAGTGAGCTGAAGACTAATACTGACTTGATAAAGCAAGAAATTTTCATGTAACATATATGACGTAATTTTTGTCCCTTTTTCAAAATTTTGATATCGTCTTATTCTTCTATAAATCCCACAAATAGTTTCTCTTACTTGTACCTTTTTTTTGCGTTATGAGAAGGCGATCACAGTAAAATAAAGTTCGGGAAACATGTACCTTATAACGTACTTTTTTTTAATTTTTTGATTTTTTTTTTTTTCTTAACTTAGGAAAGCCCAACAAAAAAGCTGTGTATTTTACTAAGTGTATGTTTGTCTTACTAAGTGTTTTAGTGAGTTTAAGACTAATACTGACTTGATAAAGCAAGAAATGTTCATTTACTATATGACGTAATTTTTGTCCCTTTTTCTAAATTTTCATTTTGTCTAACTCGTCTCAAGCCCACAAATATTTTGCCTTACTGAACGGTTTAGAGTTCTGGGGCGATCGCAGTAAAAATACTGTAACGGAAACCTTATACGTGTACCTCATCAAGTATTTTTTGGCCCTTTTTCGAAATTTTGAAAATCTGTAGCGTCGTTAAACCCCCGGTCTGACGAGTAAGACAAAGAGTTTTTTTCACAACCTCACCCAAGCAGTTCATGTGGGGCCTTCGAAAATGTTGTACCTTGTCACTTGGGTTTTCGAGCCCTGGCTCCCTGTCTATTATACATGATAAAAAATGCCTTATGGTAAATGATAGAACACAAATAATATATATTTATTATATTTGATCATGTATAACATTTAGTATACGAGTTTAAACATCGATCATTTCCCAAATGTTTCGCGTGATTTTAATATAAACTACAATAATTGTTTCAGGATAATCTTTCGGCAGAATATATGTCAACAATTTTGGAAAACTTGGAAGAAGTTACTAAATGTCCAGTTTGCTTGACTACTTTACGACCTCCTCTTGGTTGGTGTGAAAACGGACATGCAATCTGCGGTTTGTGCAAGATGGACCTTACAAAATGTCCGACATGTAAGGGAAATTTTATTACATTACAAATGAAGCCAACTTTGATTAATTGCATTCTTAATGTCTTGCCAAGAGAATGCATTTATTCAGAAAATGGTTGTCACTTTTTTTTGTCTCCTCCAGATTTGAAAGTCCACGAAACTAGATGTTCATTCAGAGAAGTAGATTGCCGTTTACGCGATTGCACTTGGAAAGGCGAAGCTAATAATTTAAAAGACCACATTGAAACAATACACACAAACGTTAAGTTATTTAAATTCGAGGATTCTATTAACGTTTATTTTTCGTCAAAAAGTAAGCAAAATCATTTAGTCTCTCCGGTATACGCATTTGATTGTATATTTTGGAAATACTTAAAAGTAAACAGAGAGAAAAATAAATGTTATTTACTTGCTGTGTGTATACCGACTGAAAGTGATATTGAAAATGATTTTTACTCAATAACAACATTTTCCAAGAGAAATTCACAAATTGAATACAAGTACACACAAAAGGTTTTTGACGAATTTGTCGATACGGATGAAATGTTTGAAGGTGAAAACTGTATGGCTATTCCAATGTCAGAAGTTGATAAACACTTTATAATCGGTGGAAAAATGAAATACTCTTTCAAAATCTTTGAAGATGGTTCTGACATACAGAGTTCTGAAAATGAAGACAGTAATTAGAAACTTTATATAACTGAATTGTATTGGCAGCACTAATGTAAAAGCACATTTAATACTTTTTTTTCAAATTTAACAAAATATTGATTTTAATTTTGTTAAAATTATTCAATTTTGAATTACAAAATGCTCACACTTTTTTTTATTAAAACAACTCTACTTAACTTATTCTCTCAGTCGAATGTTTACTTGTCTAATCTTGTGAATTAATCATGTAATGAATACAAATATATATAAAGTGTTATTCTCAAGTGGTTTTTTTTTCTGATGAGGGAAATATGCGAATATTTTTTCTTACACTTTTTGATTTCAATATTAGATTTAACAATAATAAATAGCAAAGCTATTTGTGTACGAAATAATCTAGATACGATATAAGATAAAATCTCAACCGTTGATTTGTATTTTAATCCAACAAGTGATATTTCTTTTACAAATTACTACTTGAATACTGATCTTTAAGACACATGTTACTTTGACTACATTCCGTGGAATTTTGTATAATACAATATAAGCTTTTTGTAAAATAATTATAATTTCGTATAGTTACAACTAAAAACAAAAATAATATTGAGAAATTCCCGAAATAATTAGGAGTCAATACTAATTACATACCGGTTGATTTGAAAAGAGCCTATTTACATCATAAAACGCGTAGTTTCCCTTATACGCACAATTGTTTACAACAAATAAAATATTAAGTTGCTATGAAAATACATTCAAATTCTGTGAATAGATTATTTATGTTAAGTTTTACATCAAAAGCAAACTCTTATTTTTATAAATGTTCAACGTCAATCAACTTGAAACGTGTTAACTTTACAAAGTTTACAAGAAACTAAATATTTCACTTTTTAAAAGATGTAAAAATAACGATATAAAATTATTTGCAAGCTGTAAGCTAGCTGTATATTTACACAATGACCTGAATGTGTTTATATAAAATTTTATTTGAACACAAATAAAAATAATATGCTTGTTACTTAAATGCATATGAACCACAGTATCGCCATCTTCAGTTTCAATTACTTACAATCCAAATTAAAACTGTGGAGTTGAAACTTATTTCAGTAATTAATATATTATTTGTGAGATTTTTCGTTTTGTATGTTAAATACAATGTATAGCAAATATTGTTGACCATTTTTTTTATAATAAAGGGTGATTTAAAAAAAATTTCAAATATATTTATTAATTTTAATTATTATTGACTAACTTGTGTGGGCAGGAGAAACTTATGCATGTTTTATGGAGGAACAAAATTAGAAAATAAAATTGTATAACTAAAAATACTTTATTAATTATAACATATATTATTATATTTTTATGGTTTTACTGATTGAAAGCTTTAGCCTAAATAAACTATGTAGTTATTTTTTGTATAGTTTTCAAACTTTACATTCAGCCTTGTATATAAAATTTACTCCTAAATCTGTAATGACAACCAATATTTGCTATATTTTTTTAATAAACCTCAATATAATTTACCAGGATGACCGAATTCCTATTTGTAAACTTTGTTACATTATATTATTAGGAAATACAAAAATATATTTTTTTATCAAGCAATATACAAAGTTAAACTTGTATTGTTTTCCTCGAATGCGGTAATAAAAGATTTCTTACACAATTATTTAGTAAGTCAATTTAAGTTTATTTAGTATGTATATTTGTAATACATTTTTCTCTAAGTTCTTAATGAATTCAAGAAGTAAATGTAAAAGGTGTTACATTCTTTCTATTATGGATTTATTTTTATTTACTTTAAAGCAAAGTTTATACATGTTCCATTATTTAAGGCAAAGTTGAAACTTAGTTATTAGATTCACTTTTGTTTATAATAAAACAAGTTATATTTAACATAATATAAAGAAAAACTATTCATTTTAATACATAATTACCCAATATTATTACATTACAAACATTAATACATTATGCTTGAATACCTCTAGGCTCTTAATTAAATAACGAAGTAAATAAAACATGTATTTTTTTACTATGTATTTTTATTTTTACATGTACATTAGCAAAGTTTACACATTTTTCATTTTTTAAGAAATCATTTACGTTAATGGTTTGATATTGCTTGTAATATTAATAATACATAAAAAAGTTATAATTAAGTTCATAAAACAAAGGTTAATTCATATTTATACATAATGAGATTTATCTATATATATAAAACCCAAATACCACTCACTCACTCACTGACTCATCACGAAATCTCAAAAACTACTGAACGGATTTTTAGTTTCGTATAGCTACTGGAAATAGTTATGTAGTAGTTATTGAGCTTTGAGTGAATAAACGTATTATAGTTTGTCTATTTAGCCTGATTTATGATTCCTACGATTTATCCAACCAATGGACGTTATAGTTACTAAAATTATTAGAACTTCTCACAAAACATTTTTTGATATTTTAGAAACACATACACATTTTTAAAGCAGTACTTTTATTTTATAAAAAATGGATTTGAATACCCCACACGATATTTTTTACAATAACAAGAATGGCACTTTTGTGCAAAATGTTGTTAAAGGTATTTTCATAAGTACCTTTTTAACATCTTATATATAGCCAATCTACTGAAACATATAAAAAGATGGCAATTTTTTGAAGATGTCATGGTCGTAAATACCAAAATCAAGTTTAAATACACAGGATAGCAGAATATCACAAAACGGACAAAACCTAGTTTATAAATAATGTGTTTTATATCATATTCATTATATTTCAAATTGTTATATTACTATAAAAAACACGAAATTAAAAAAAAAAATCTAAAATATTATCCCTTATGAGTGACGTAGAGCTTATCAAGGAGCTTTGAGGGTGCTTCATTAAAATTTCGTAATATTTATGATTTGATTCGTTTGGAAGTAAAACATTGAACTAAATATTAACAATCAGATCTTTTATATTGTCGAAAAACATTTGCAATAGTATTTCAGAAAATAGATGTTATCATTCTGTTATTGATTTTAGGCAGACAGTATTAAGACAAATTTATACAAAAGTAGTGGAAGTATATCTCTAAGTAGTGGCTTTGAAGCGAGTGTACAAACTCAAATTTACTCATTTTAATATCTTAAAATGGGATAATATTACTTTTTAAATAGGATTTCAACATTTGTGAATTTCATAGTACAAAGTATATGAAAGCGTTTACAAAATATTACGGTTTAAAATAATTTTAACATTTTGTACATTTGGATATGTAAATAGCCCAGGACAAAATATATCAATTTGTCGCCTAATCCTTTCTGAAGTACAATCCCATATAATAAATACATTCCAAACATTTGGTTGAAAATAAATATGTTCAGCTTTCTTAAACTAAATACATTTCAATTGCTACATTTTGATATTAGATAAAAACACATTTCAGTAATGGTATTTTACAAGTAATTAATTTGTACTTGGAGTTTATATTCAATACAAATTATTATACCACATGGAAATAAAATAATTTCAGTATAGCTTAATATAATATGACTCATTTATAAGGCATTGCCAAATGTCAACTGAAGGCCACTTCTAAATGTCAGTCATCCATTCAGATTCATGCAAGCAACCTTTCTCCTAAGATTTCATTTTTTACATAAACATATTTTGTTAAAGGTTAATTTTATTTTTAGCAATTAGAAAAATGCTGAGTTTTTTTAATACAGGGCGTGAGCATATATGAAGTTTTTTCGAAAAAGTTGCTGTAAAATATAAAATAATGTAACATTAAGATTTTAATGCAAGTAACATTGAGATTTTAATGTAAGTAATAATAATTCGACCACGCAGCTGAACCGCTGACGTGAGTTGAGCAAATTTCCAAAATTAAGTCTATATGCCTATGTTTTAGGGTTTCAAAAAACAATTTCGGAAATAGGTCTATTCACGAAGGTGCTGAATAGCTGCAAAATGATTCGCACGCCATTCCCTATATTGGGAGTATCTTCAATACACAAAGCATTGCGTGCTTCGCACGCCATTCCGCATGTTGGGAGTTTCTTCAATACATAAAGCATTGCGAGCTTCACATATCAACCCCCGTATTGGGAGTATCTTCAATACACCATGCATTGCGTGCTTCGCACGCCAACCCCACGGTAGAATCCACCACAGGCTTCAACAGGGTACTTCTATGGTATTTTACGTTTTGATCGATTTTGGGGGAACCAAGCGAGCTATAAGGTCGCGTAAAAAACCAAATGTGCAGAATAACATCCTACATTTATATTTGTAGAAAATACTAAAAACGAATTCATTCTCATGGGAAAAATCTCAAAAAATAGTTACTTCCGTTCAAAAAACTTTTTTTTGGTTAACAAACTCTTCCGAGCGACGTAGACAACCAACATGTGTACCAAGTTTCAACTAAATCGGACTTAAAATGCGGCCGCTAGAGTGCGAATACCATTTTTAATACATACATATTATGTATATATATATATATGATTTTTAATGACACCCCAAAACGTGTTCTGGGGACCATGATCAGTGCTCATTTGTTACTTCCGACCTTGGGTCTTACCATAAGGTCCACTGCAATAGCTTATTTTTCCTATGGAAATTCGCTAACTAGTAACCTGACAAATTATATTCGCAATATTAAAGTGCAATACAATGGTTTTATTTTGTTTTTAAACATGTTTATAATGTAACTGACAATAGTCCATTTAATTTAGAGTACCTTAAAAGTTAACATTTAAATTAATATATTCCTCTAATGAGAAGTGGGTGCCTTGTTTTAGGAAATCAGATATACAAAGTTTAAATTTCTTTTCTGTCAAAATTTGATAGTACCTGGAACATTATTATATAGCTTAATTTGTTGAAAACTGTGGCTTTTATATGATCTCATAAGCCTGTTAAGAGGGGTTGGTTACCTGTTTATTTCTAGTGCTATAACTACCCTATGCCTTGAGCTGTGATTAACAAACTGTAAAATATTCTGCTTAAAACAGGTCAAATTTAAATAAATGTATGAAGAGGGCAATGTCAAAATCTGCAATTTAGAGAAACTTGCTCAACAATATATGAGTCAAATTCTAGCTTCGTAGAAAGTACACTAATTATTATTTATTTTTAAGGGTAGTTATCCCGTTTCACCACCTAGACCCAAGTAATGGAATTGAAAATGGGTTCTATATTGCTTTAGAATAACATGTACCGAATCCCAGTTCTCTAGCTTGTTCGAAGTTTGTGGAATTTATATTTTTATTGTATAGGGGTAGTTACCCCATTTTAACACATTAGACGCCAGTGACCGAAATCCTATGGGTTTACATTTTCTGTGTAACATTTCTGAAATAAAGGTATCAAATATCAGTACAGTAGCTTCAAGGGAAGTAAAACCATTAATTTATTGTTTAAGGAGGTTGGTATATCCAATTGTATCCCTTAACGCAAATAAGACAAATTTTCTTTGTATGTAATAAGAAACAATTGTCCATAATTTCAGTTCTATATTCTCATGGGAATTAAAGGTGTATTGTTTTGGAGTAGTTATTTTATTTCATTTTAACTTCTTGTATGTAAGAATCCAAAAAATTACGAAACTGTAATAGCTCCTTACTGTGATAGTTAATAATCGTGCCAAATTTGGCCCCGAACAGGTAAACGATCTGGGCATAAATATTTAACACTCTTAAAACAGCCCCAGCCGGAGACCAGATATCTAGTCATATCCCGTCAGCTTGGAAGCGAGCCAACCACCGTTTGCTTTACTTCCGCCCTCCTACCCTCAAACCACAGATATGATTAGATTCGAACTCGGCACCTTGTGATCAGAAAGACGCCTCGTTATCCACTAGACTACGGCTTCATGAAAGAAAACTGACAAACTAACAAAACTTCAGTTACTTTACTATCGGTATAAATATTCCGTGTAAAGTAAAAGATAGTTTATCAACACCATCTAGGAGCGGTTAGAACAAAAATGTACCTTCATCAGCGCCACCTAGGAGTGGTTATAGGAAGTTTGCTTGGTTGTTCTTAAGTTTAAATCTGTATGAATTGTATGTGTGAGACGTTTATAATAATTACTTAGTTTAGGAACATGTATCTCCTAAACTAAGAAAGATATTGAGACACCGTTATTTTTTTGTTTGAATAAGGACTTTAGTGTGCATGTTTATGGCACAGGACTTTTTAGTCATAGTAATTACAATCTTAACTAGTGTTATAACTGTATTAGTATGAAGTTCACCACTACATCAACTAACCTTGCAAGGATGTTAGTTATACTGAAACACACAGAGGAATTAATCTTATGATTACAATAACTAATATGAGTGTAATATTTTGTAGATGTATTGCCTAATTTTATTATTTTTGTGGCAATAACAACTAACTTACCAGTAAAGGAACACTACAATATTAAACACTTTACCTAATGTTATATCTACATTAGTTTATATTCACTACTACATTAACTAGCCTTGCTACATAGTTAGTAGTGCCTTAATGTCATAGAAACATTAGGCTTACTGTTAAACTTACATTTGCTACTAAGTTAATAACATTGCTATAACATCTAGAGATCAACAGTAGCTTACTTTAACAGTAAAGCTAACTACCCCCTGCTGACCAGTAAAGAAATATTTCTTTTACCGCAACATTAATTGTGTTGCTGCAAGGATAGAGTTTTTTCAGTGAAGACTCTCTATCCGTTAAACCTACCATAATTCTTACAGCTTTTTTTTTAATAAACAAATTTTGAAAGTGAGACTGGAATTCCCCAAAGCCTATACCACCAGCAGTGAATGAAACAAGCCAAAATAAGTCATCAACAGGACATCAAAGCTGACAACCAACTTATTTTCTCATTAAAAATTATACCCTCGAAAGTTGCTTACATAAAGCATTTAGATTTGGTTTCCAGGTAAGGTTATTACCCAAGTACAAACCCAATAGTTTTACATGTTTAACATCACCATCACCTATAACTCCATTTCTAAATGGAAACAGTATATACCCTGTCTTACTATCATATATCTTTAAGCAGTTTGCATCAAACCAGGTTTTAGCTTTTGCTACAGAATATTTAATAAAGCATCTGTCACAACATCATATTCATGAGAACACATTAATGTTGTGTCATCCGCATATAAGACTGACATGGTGGGGATGTTACAGCTAAAATCTTTGACAAAGACTAAAAAAAAGAAAGGCCCCAAAACAGAACCTTGTGGCACACCCGAGATTACATCTTCACAACCGGACACATCATTACTGCTTATACAACCATTTGCTTCCTATTGCTTGGATATGACCCTATTAATTTTAATTCTATGTGTTTTATGCCATAGTATCCAAGCTTACCACACAACTTTCTGTGTGATATACAATCGAAGGCTTTGCTTAAATCAATTAGGCACATACCACATACCAGTAACAAGTCTATTCTCAAAAGATGATAGTACGTGAATAACAGGAGTCTCAACAGCCATGAAAGTTGAATACTTTGGCCTTATACCATATTGGTGTTCATATAGCAAATTATTGTCTATAAAGTATCTGAACAAAAATACATGATTATATTATCTTACTTAGTATAGTAAATAAGCGATATAGGTCTATAACTCTCAGGAAGATTTCTATTTCTCTTCTTATAGATAGGAATTATTTTTCTTAACTTTAAGCATTCAGGAAATGTTCCATCAGTTATAACCAAATTAATTAAATAAGTTAATAGCAACAATATAACACCTACAATGTGCTTCATGATAGAATTGGATAAATCATAAACATCTCCTGCATGAGATGAACTAAACCTATTAACAAGACCAACTACAGTTTTCGGTTCCACATAATATTTCTATTTGGAAGACATGCTGGTTTTTTAAAGTTAGTCAAACACTCAAAATAATTAGTGTCATTTGAGACATAATTACCAATACCAATATTCACAGAGACATTTGTAAAATAACTATTCAAAGTATCCACATCTACAGGCACTGACAATTTAGTTGGTTTATTGGAAGATTATACTTTGATAGATACGCCAGGCAGCTTTACACTTATTATTAGAGTTATTTATAAGTGTTTGTTGCTGTTGTGTTGTATGTGTTCATTAGAAATAATGTATATTAACAGAAATTGTACACACAGTTAAAATCTGTAAATGATAAAATATAATAATTTTAGAGCCTTTGGGAATGCATGTTTGACAAAAGTATCGAAAGTGTGGCTATTTCGCTATTTTGAATTTACGTAAGTTACCTGTCTATAAAATAAATTTTCCTGGACATAATATTTATTGTATAATTGGAATATATATTCTTATATGCGCATTTATAGAATTTTATTCATTAATATTTTAAGTACAATAAAATAAAATCAATGTTTACGTTATGTTATAGTATAAACAAATTTAGTTAGACCTTAGTTTATAGTCCTACATTTAAACTAACAGGTGGGATTAAACATGGTTTTATTGGTTGGACATGTTATATTTGTATACTTATTCATCCAGGTAACTGTATACATATTAATAATAATTCATTGTCATAGGTAGCCCTAACTGCAATTATAGACTTTTTTTAATGATAAAATAAAATTTTGTAAAATATGAATTACATTTTGTTGTTATTTTGTGTAATACTTTTAGTCATTTCTAAAATGCACCCAAACATAATATGCACACACAAAGTTAACCTCTCTATAATATTGTAGCCTATGGATAATATATCCATCTTTATTTTTGTATCTTAATAATAATATTATTTACCTGTAAGAAGGTATATAATGTCGCTTGATAATAAACACTTGCCACATCCAATAAGAAAATAAAATTCACGATAAGCTATTTCAACTATATTTTATGTTCTGGAATATCAATAATTCCATATTCGTATTTTAATTGTACATTCAAACTGGCTTTGAACCGGCAATTCTCATCACGGATGTTATTTATTAGAATAAAACTTGAACCTAGATTCTTACAAATAATTCGTTAATTAACACAATTTATTGGGTTTCGCGTAGAATTTCGCCATCTTTATTGATGTACCATTTGCAATAATCAAACTATATCTAACCTAAATAATGTGTCATCCACTGAATTTATACAAAACTAAAACAGGCGTAGCTAAACCTGCTTAACAAATAGTAATATATTTACAATTGCTTAACGTTAGTTAACTATACAACTCGAGCAAACTACTCACCTAGTATTAATATTTTAAAATGTTTTTGTTACAATAACAAAGAATGTTCTATGGACACCAATTAACTATTTATAATTGTGTTGCGGTATAATTTTTAATGTAAACTATTTCCCAAGCATCAATTATTGAGATTAGTTTTAACATTCTTGAGCAATTTCTGCAACAAACTTACTGTTCCCATCTTACTGTTTTAAAGTAAGTTATACACGCCCTTTTTACTTTTGTATACATACTGGGCTTTACGAATTAATTGTTTAGGTGATTTATAGATTAATAATTTTAGGTCGTGCTCCAATGGAGGGGACATTGTCATTGAAACGCATTTGAGCTAGTAAACGTATTATTT
This sequence comes from Philaenus spumarius, assembly GCA_018207615.1. NCBI lineage: Eukaryota > Metazoa > Arthropoda > Insecta > Hemiptera > Aphrophoridae > Philaenus > Philaenus spumarius. The sequence continues at coordinate 670,382 of JAGFPH010000244.1, read as the reverse complement.
GCAGAAACTGTGTTAAAGTTTTATATTATCAAGTATATAATCTCAAAACTCATGCTCAATTTTTATTTATGGATGTGATAACAAAAGCGTTTTATGATAACAAAACTAAGTTGTACGTGATAATATCTAAATAATTGCGATTTCGTATAAATATTCTTAACTATAGCAACTTTGTATACTGAAAAATTTAGTTTTCTTTGTGAGTAAAGCATCAAATCCGTGATAGTTAAATCGGGGTGTGAAAATGGCTAAGACAAAATCAGTTAGTAGTTTAATTTATGATTTTATTATTATTAATTTGATTAACTACTTATGAATTTAATTTAGAGTAGGCTAATGAAGTTCCAACTGAAGCAGACTGATCACGTGACTTAACTTTTCCACCTTTCTGCTTTCCAGTTGGGAGTTTAAAGGTTTTTAGAATAGAATAGTATTTTGGAAATTTATATTCAATATCAAGATTTTTTCAATAGGAATCCGTATTTTATCAACAACAAGTATTATACTTTCAATTTTAAATATAAACCTTCTTTAAAATTTATGAGGATATTTAAATAAAAATCTAGAAGAATAAGTCTCAAAATGCAATAAAATTGTTACTAGAAATTAAAAAAATACTGTATTTATATAGATTAAAGGGCAATACATAGTGATCGTCAAGCCTTGGAATGGTAAATGTTAGTTTTTACATAATATTTGTTTTAATTTTAAGTCATCTGTACTAATTTGTGAGAGGTAAAGTTAGTTGGTTTCAAAACGCTTTTTCTAAAGTTTTTAATAGAAACATTTAAATGAGTGTGCTTTTAGGAAAGCCTTCCTAAAAACAATGTTCAAAATTTAAATTTTGCGATTTTCACAGGAAGATTAGCCGGAAAATAGAAAACTAATAATTTAATTATTGTAATTTATTAACAGTCGAATATATTAACAACATATCTGGAAAACATATGACGATTATAGTTAGTTTAGTTTTAGTCATATTTTATAATACAGGTAATTAATTAGTTGTACAGCCTAAACAAAGTTTGACCTAACTCGATTACCAAATACGTGCTTTTAAACATCGGTAAATTATTATAGGCAACTTAAAGTAAATAAGTAAATATATGATATATTTTCAATGCAAACTAGTAATTAAATTAAAGAAATATGTTCTACCTTCTTAGTGCGTGTTATCAATAGATTGTACATTACAACTATATGAGGTAAAGCTATATGCAATTCCCGGATATCTAAAAAAAAACAACACACATTTTAAATCTTTTATAGTGTTGCCATTTTATTTCGCTCGATTTTGAACTAAATTTGTCTTTATTTATATTCATCTTGGTTATTATACTACAGTTTATTTTTTGGGTTGAAGTAATGAATTAAACTAACGATGGGCGTAGACTTAACAAATTAAGAATACAGAGTGACTCGCACTTTCTGGGCCGATTTCCCTAGAAAAAATAATTAAAAACGTTCATATAAACACAGGACCGGAAATCCTTCGTTGGGGAAAGATTAGCTGACGAAATATTTTACCCATGTTTCAGATTTCTCGCAGAAATGAAGAAGCTCTAATGAAATATGTAGAGTGATAAGTGTATAATTAAATTTATTTTATGTAAAATGAGCTTGCATATTGAATAAAAATAGGTCCCATATCTGTAGTTACAGTAGTTTTTGAGATAAAATGCAAAATTCTGTATAGAAAAAAAGTTTATTTAGGTTTTTACTACATTAACTATGTGAAATGGGCGATTAACTTATTAAACACACATTGTAGAGAATTTTATTCTGAAGACAATTAGGTAAAATAGACCAATAAAAAACAAACACAAACTTTAAAAAAAAACTTTGTAAAAGTTTGTATTGTAAATTTAATTTAAATTTCGCCAGCTGTTACTCGCTAACGAAGCTTTTCTGGACCTATGATTATATGAACTTTTTTCGTTACTTATGCTAGCGGAAACGGCTCATAAAGTGTTCGGAACGTTATGCGAATCAGCTTGTATAAGAGAGGTTTTGACATACTCCATTACGTCCTTAACCCGGCAGCAGCTTGTATCCTAATATTAGCATATTTCTAATATTTTAAACTGACAACAGTATTCCAAGTAATTGCTTCGACGGAAATTAACTATCTAGCTGACAAATTGTCATTTAGAAAGAAAGTAAACACGTTGGAAATAATGAGTTTAAGCAAAGTATCGGTTAGAAAACAAAAGCGATCCGAGGCGAGGCGGGACGACGCTTATTTTGAGAGGTTGGCAAGAATTCAACAAGATGAGAGAAGCTTGGGAGCTAAATCTGGACCAGTAGCAGTGCGACCAGGAGGAAGATGGGATGGGAGGCACACCGTCGAGACAAAAAGGCCGAGCTTCATCTAAACAGTCGCAGCTAGAAACTGCAGGTAGGCCTAGCTTGTTATACTGTAAGAACAATATAGTGATACAAGTGTAACTAACAGCTGGGACTTAGCTATAATTGCATTTAGACTTTGATGTGTTTAAGCTATCTCTGACATGGTATAAAAGTGTTGAACGATGGAGACCCAAAATTTTTTCCCATTTGTTAAAAATGGGCCTTTTCAACAATACTTTACAATAAAACAATATTTGAAAATTTTCAATAACAGTACTAATTATTGTAAAATGGAATGAAAACAAATTATTTATAAATACATCTTATTTCCTACATTTTTATATTCCTGAGCAATGCGATTTGAAACTGTGTCGATAAATATATTACAATATTAAAAATGGGCATAATAGTTTGATGCTAAAACGAAACCTTTTTAGTGGTCGCTTATTCTTTTTTATTGCGCCAAAAATTGTTTATAGATTATGTTCTTTTAATTTAATACTAATATCACAATGTTAAAAAAGATCAAATATTAAAAATTTAAGGAAACTTAAAATCCTTTAAAATTCTTACCCAAAACATATTAAATATATTTTAGTAATAAATAATGTCGAGTATGAAACATTTGTGATGACGTAAACAAGAGTATCATCAAATGTCGAATGTAAACACCTGACCAGAGCCTTTGAATGGAACAGTAATATTTCATGCGTCTTACACATGTGTGTCTAGTTTCTTTGATGCGAGTGATTCATCTCGCTAATAATAAAAAATGACTTCAATTGGTTTATGAGTCATAGTAAATATTTAAAGAATATAAATAACCGAGATTAAAATTACTACAAGTACAGACAAGAAAAACTATTGCATAAAATAGCCTATAATTGAGCAAAGCAAATAAGCAAACTTAAATAATACTGTAGGTGTAAAATAAATTCCCTTAACCTATAATTTCGTTGTAATTTATATTAATTGTGCATTTAATTTTCCACCCTGCCTTTTATCGTCTAAGTATTTCAAGAGCAGTAATTAAATAGCTACTATATTACTTGCTCACTGTCTTAGTATGTATATATAATATATGTTTAAGGTTGTTATTTGTTATCAGCCTTCTACAGTGCGGCAATGGATCTGTAACAAAATTAAACATTATATATACATTAAATTAATATAACATTTAAACTGTCGCTAGATCTAAAATAAAATTTTATTTAGACATCGATTTCCTCTAGTAGTAGAGTTTATTAGTTGATTAGTTTATAGTTTAGGTCATTATAGTTTATATTTGTCAAAATTAAAAATATAATTTATTTTAAATTGCATATTTTTATATCTTAAATAATCATTTTGTTCTGTAAATAAAGTTAAGTTATCAATAAGTTGATTTAAATGACGATGAAGATTGCGAGTAAAGACGGTAAATAGTAAAACTAACTCTAAGTAAATAAAAATAATCTCTAAACAACCAAGTTATTTGGAATATTATAAAGGGCTAGATAAAATAATATAGACTTTGTTTATATGTGTTCACTTATTATTTTATTTGTTTTTTTGAATTGCGGTACACTCGCAGAACCACAAAACATTATTGATTATTTTGGGTAGTCTAGGAATCTTGATTTTAATAATTTGTGTATTATTCCTTAAATATTTCTTTCAAAATATTATGTAAAACTATTGTTGGCTGAACAACATATTTCATTAATTTCACAGCCTCAAAAATGTTTAAAACCGTGTATTATTACCAATCTTACTTTAAATCTGACTTTACCAAATTCATAATAATTACACACGATTATTACATCCACATAATTTGAACTGATAAGAAAAATTAGTTTGAGAGAAATTTTCCGAAATTTACATATTATATTTTTAAAGAAAATTTAGTCGTAGGCGTATGAGTAGTAAAAGAAAACGATTCATTGTTCATTTATTTTTCAGCGTTGTTATACAATCAACTGACAATGTAATATCTCTAAATGTTCATAATGTATGCTAGTTCTTAGAAGCGTTTATAGCCTACTAAGAAATATTTTTTTCTGTAATTCTTAGGTGGAGTTTTTTTTATTTGAGAGTAGGCTAAATCCATATTGGTTCTTTTTAACTTTTGGTATTTCATAAACTTTACACATTTAATTCAGTACTATTTGTCATATACAAGCTTAAGAATTCAACTAGTGTTTAATATTTGTATTATATAACGCATACGGTGTCAAAACATGTTATTAAAAGAAGGCATGGGAAGCACACAGGTGTATTACTATATTACTACCAAAGTTTTAAAGAAAGGCAGGTTAAGGTATAAAATAACACCTATCTTATCCAGATAAAGAATGTTTCAAAAGATTAGATTTATAAACTTTATTGAGTTGGCGTAAATACTATTTCCTTGGACGGAAACTGTTTGTAATAATTATTAGTGCTCTCAATTGAGCAAGTTCAAATTTTGATTGAAGTAAACGAATCTGTGGTATACGTTTTCGAGACTATCTGGGGGTAAATTATGTTGAACAGAATCAACCTTCAAAGATATTATCTTTGTTACATTCCCTTAAAATTTTATTAATTTATAAACAACAATTTTTAAAGTTTGGAAGTTGGCAAAAGTTACAAAAATAATTTTTTTTTAGATAAGATACTGAGTAATTACTTTATAAATAAAAACATCGAAATTTGTATATTCGGTGGAATATGGTTCAGGTCAAAGAATTACGAGATATATCCTGATTATGACAAATGCAATAAGTATATTAATTAGTCCCTTAGTTGAAATTGAAATATCAGCTTCATTACCGCAAGTAACGAAACCTATGACTGTATACTAAGTGGGTTGGTGGTTTATGAAATCTTGAATTAATATAACTTGTTTTTTCTAAACATATCACAAAATACAAAAAATAAAATATGTTGACTTTTTTTATCGTGCAATGACGCAGATTAACTATTTCAGTTTCCTTTACCAAGAAAGACTTATTCGTAATAATGTTGGCAAAGACAAACATGATCGACTAGCCAAAAAATCTATCATTTGACGTAAACTTTGGCCTAAAAGTGTAACGCTATAGAAAATCTTATGTTTTTAAAGCAAATCACGTAACTACAGTCAGGTTTTAACATCTCTAGGACTTTAAAACAAACTACGGAAACTATTTTCTTTCCACAGTTATAATAATTGGTATTTTAGTATTTCAATTACGTTACAGAAAATAATAATAATAATACTAACCAGACTATGGTACCCACAGCGACACTGAAGAAACGCATATAGTGATAGGCGCAAATAAAGGCATTTAATATTACTGAATACGTCATTAAACTAATTTGCACCAAATATGTATGCATTTATCGGATAAAAACCCACGAAATGTGTCAAATCTATAATCGAAAAATGTTTAAAAAATAACACCTAATAAGTAAATGAGATAAAGTAATAACTTGTTTTAAATAAACTAGGAAAGTCATTATATTATTAACATCGCTTATCATGAGTTAGCATTATTTACAATACGCACACACACGCCCATCCATCCCCAGCAACACATTATCTAAACAATAAATATTTCGCATTTTCAGATCTTTCAAACTTTTTCAATGCTATAGTACCAATAACCTAGCTAAAGTGTATTTGGTTTACTCTTAATTTTGTAAAATGTATAGTTCACATCTTTTGCTTACCAAAATATTTATAATTCAAATTTACAGTGCTATTGTGGTTATTTAACAAATACAACATAAACATATTCTTTCCCATTTTTCAACTCTTCTCAACCCTTTTATACCCCTAACCTGAACCAAATAATTTACCATCCTTCTTCTTAAAAAAATATTTAAATAAGTGTTATTAATTATTACAATACTGATAAAATTTAACAGTGTTATATAACTGCAGCGAGGGGTTTTAGAAATTTCTGATTTCAAATTTCATTCTTAGATGTTTATTAATCTTCCCTTAGTTTGTTTTATCATGAATTTATCTCCTTGACTTCTCTATAATTCCCCTTAACCAATTGTAAATAAAAACTCTTAAACTTGACACCAGCCCAGACAGATGTGTCAGTATTATTCTTTTAAAATTGATAAGCACGTTGCAAAAACACCCTTCTCCTATAAACTGGTTCCAATATCCCCATGAATACAACCAAACTTTGGTATATACGAACAACAATAATTTTTCCAAAATATCTTTTCCCAAAATTAACTCCTATTTTGGAAGCTCTAAATTTGTTTAATAAATTCTATCTGAATAGTATCAAATAACTTCGTAATTCTTTCCAAGCCCCAAGTATCTGCCTAGTATAAGATTTTACTTTTTAGAATAGTTTCATATACGATTTTCAATATCTCGAAGCTAATTGCAATTTTTCTTTGGAAAACAATGCTTTTAGTCCCACTGTGCCATTGCATTCTTTAACCTTGTTTTTCTTTTTTTCAAATTTAATGATACTAGCTGACCCGTGCGAATATTTCGCAAGTTCGGAGTAGGCCTACATTTACCTGATTTACCACGTTGATTTAATTCAGTTAATTAAGTTTATTTAATTACATTGGTATATAAATGACAGTTTCCCTATACAATCTTACAGTGAAAACAATCTAACAGCTGTCATGCTAGTTAAACAGATGGTTAGTAGATGGCGCCTTTCATTAGGAACATACAGAGTATAATATAAAAGTTTTTAAATCAATTTTTGTTATTAAAACATGAATTTTAAGCTGTTTGTCTATTTTTTCCGTGTAGTGGTTAAGGAAAGCTTTAAAATGATGCCTCATTCATGTAATTTGATGATGTATTAAGGAAGTTATGGCGTACCGACAAAAAAATGGTCTTGAGAAATAATATATGCGATATTTTCACCAATTTCTACGAATTATCCTAAATATTTTTCATTTTGTACAACAACTAAATTATACCTATTTGTACACTTTTTACCACCCAAACAAAATGTGTGTTTTAAACACTGTAACATTGGATTTATTTGTAATAACCTTTAGGTTCCATTCTTTACAAAATAATATATGAACTTCGTTTAACTCCCTCTGTACGCCTACCACAGTATAAGATATAACAATAAGGTAACATGCAAATATTAATCCCAGCATTTCAGCACTCTCAGGTATCCTTACTGTCAAATATATTTGTATACTATTTCTATTTGTGTGTATTTATTTATTCTAATGATTAGATTTTATACCCCGATTTAATTCCTCGCTTATCCCCCCAAAGCTGTTTTTCTCCTATTAAAATTCGCCTTGTATAAACAGCTCTTTTTGTCATACAACAATTTGTTCACAAACTTATAATTAGTACCACTTACTCCTCTTTCCGAAACATAAATAAATTTTCTGGTGGATTATGAGCTAAGTACATAATTAAAAGGCCTGATGTTTCAATATAACCTTCAAATCCTATCCATAATATATTAGTTAATATTAACTGTATTCTAAAACATGTAAACTTTAAATTTTGTTTAACAGCTACTAATAATCCCTTGGCGACCTTTCAAACCGATTTAATCGCTGTTTACACAAAACAATTAAAAACAATATTGCCAAACTATCCGTATTCTTCTCATTTAGCCACATTTCACATATTCAGTTATTTCCTTTCTCCAAATACCTTTTTCTTTGTCTGTATCGAAGCTTCTGGATTACGCATAGGCCTTCCACGGTTCCAATAGACTCCGCATCCCTTCGTCTGATGCAGCTTATCTATAACTGTGAAGTTATTGGTGACGATTGCTCTAATTAGCAAGGGTTTATTAGAGCAATAAATAATTAGAGCAATTTATTAGAGCAATGTTCCTCCTCTGCAGGTTTCCTCTAGATTCTGATTAAATTATCGAATCCTGTTAGCATTTCTCTTCAATTCTTTTTGTTTTTTTCCATCTTTCCAGATGCCTCTGTCTCTCGTACTTGCATATATAAATTTAGTATTGCGCCTTACAGCGTTCTGCAGAAAATGAACACCATACGACAGATATCATCACCTGTCCCCACGATTCCTTCGACAATAATTAATGTGACAAATTTTGCAGTAAATATGACATAATATTATGGTGTTCTTCTTTAACTCTGACCATAAATCATTTCTGAATATCTCTGTACTCTAACTTCAGCCGAAAATTTTCAGCTATGCTAGACTTGTTTCTCTTAGTTATTTTACTGCTGATATAAATTTTTCATATTTTGAAAGATCTTTGCTTAAGAACAACGAGTCTTTCGCCCCCAACAGTGCCCATGGGAAGTTGTAATTAGTTAACTTAATTTTATGCTTATTTTCTATTATTTGTCTTCTAAAGTTTCTGGTTCTATAGATATCTCCTTATTTAATTGTACGTAATTACGTTACTAATAAGAAACAAATCTACACTTTTTATAATTTTAATGAGATTTTCGAAATATCACAAAAACTTCATCAATAGTTTTCTAAGACAATAGTTAATCTCAACATTTCTGATGATAAAAAAAAAAACACTTATTATAAACAACAATTTATTAAATCCCCTTAATTTTTTTTATACTAGTATGTCAGCTAGAGTTTTCCGAATTCGTGCATGAAACATAGGCTACCGTTCGAATGCTTTACTGATTAGAATTAGGTGAATCATTGCTACCTTAGCCTAAACAAACAACGTCCGTACAGTTTGAACATTCAACTGCAGAAATAAACGTTAGCACTTATTTAGATTTAAGATAATTTAGGGATTAAGAAATATTTTACATCGCTTGTTATTGTGATTTATTTATAATATTTTTACATTAACTGATTATTTAGGTAACAATTATTCTAACTGTACCAATTTACATCTCCCTCACTTGAAACGGTTGGTTAAAACTAAACACGTCTCCCTGTGGCAGACACGACAATGGGAAGATAATAATTAGTTTTTACCCTTGAACACAATGTAGACTTAAACAAAGGAGATGTACAGCTAAGCCTTTATTCAATGGAGTTTTAGGTAATATTAAAATACATGATATTAGATTGTTGCAATAATACCTTTCATACCTTACCTGGAGAGAAAAATTAATAAGTCAACGACATGAATAATATTAAATTTTACTACACTTTTTAATTTTTTATTAGAATGTATAATAATATATCATAATTATAGTAGAACTTCATTCCTTAACTTAATATAGATAAAATGGGAAAAAGTAATCTGTAGTTAAATTTGTAACAATTATTCCACATCAAATCATAATAAAACGATAGCGTATAACTACTTTGAAACTGTATCAATACAAATTTTTTTTATTTTTGAATAAAAAGAAAGAAAAGCCATGCAAATTTATTTTGTATTACATTATTTCTGTTATTGAAATTTTTATTTGCAAATACCATTTCCACTTAGAATCTACAGAGATTTCAATACCTTGTATGAAACCGAATTACTAAATTTAATTATAATACCATTTATTTATGAACAATATTACCTACTAAAATTTTAGATAGTCTTTTAACTTATTCTAGTTTTACTTGATTTCAAAAACTAAAACGTTAGAAATGAAGGTAAATAAATACTAATGCAACACTATTTCAAATTGTACAGTACACTTACGTATGTTAAGTGTTTAATTTAAAGCCATATTTTCAGAATATAGTAAAATTTATATTTGTGGTTATTTTTGACAGTTATTAAACATTTAATACTTCGTTTGTCATACTTTCAGTACAATAATATACGTTTCATAAAACTTTTAAGTGGCACAAAAAGATTGCATTTTATATTACATTGTAGGTCAGTAAGTATAAACATTGCCAGTTTATAAATAAGTTTAATAACACAGAATGTACGATAAATTGTCTTTATTTAAAACTGAATTAGTGAATTTAAAAAAATAATAAATTGGTAATCTAAATTTCTTTAAACTCATTTATTTTTAACTCTGTGTAATCCACCTTTTTCAGTGCTCTACTAAAGCTTATCAGCAATATAATCCTACAGTTTATCAGAATATTAATTCACACAGTAAGAAGTCTATATGGCTAAAATATGATGGCTTACTTTCGTTATGAATCTGGGTGTTCAGGGGAAATAATCTTGTACTATTGGATCACCCGTTCTTGCCATTTAGGCTGTTACTCCCTTACTCAGCACTCAGTATAGTGATAAAATAAGATTAATGCAGGACTGTAGCCTCTAGTAGGGTTTTAGTATGCTGTGCTAATAACTTCAAGCCGTGTCTCAAGTAAGTGTCAAGAACGATTTATTCAAATGTATCAGTGATATCTATTAAATTACATAGTTAAAAATGTTATATTTCATTAAGGTTATATAATTAAAAGTCTTCATAATCTTAAAACGACATTAAGTAAGTTTGTAACGAGTTACCGAACTCGGTTACCTAAATGTACCAGACAGCTGGACTAGTTGCGCGCATGCGCGTCAGAACCGACCTTGCAGTTTGACATTGAATTCGAAATCAGTGTAGTCCCAAGTGCCGACGAATCAACTAGACGTAAGCTGCAGGTGAAACGTCCGTCGGTGACGAAGTTCTACGCTCACTGTAATCTTCCCTTAATATGCCATAAGCAAACATAATTAACATTTATATTATAATCGGTAATCGCGGAACGTGAGAATATAACCAATCGCGCACTCGTAATAAATATTAAGCGGTAATAAGTTCGGTTCGGTTAGAAGCCTATCGTGTACAAATGGTGACTAGTGATTTAAGTTAAAGTGTATTAGTTTAGATATATATTAATTAATTAAGCGCTTGTTAAAAGCTGGGAGAGTCGGATTTGCAGGGTACGGCTGAAGGCAATCGGTTGAATTAGGGTTGGTGATTAATAAATTTACTCTGGGTGTGCGGCTATAGTCCATTTGCATCGACAGTTCTAGTCACGTCTTCCAAAAATTTACTAACTCGGTGCAAATACACGCTGACTAGTGATTCCCAATAAGATCAAAAGGGATAACTGGTACAGTAAGTGGTAACAGAAGCGAGGTTACGTCCCGGAATAATTAATTTTTAGTTATAAATTTCTATCGATATTAACCCTAATAAGCAACTTTATTCATGTCCGACTTTGTAGATCAACCATAGCATACCCGTCTATTACCATATACGTCACTTCCGCCGGTAAAAACCACGTTTCTTATTTTTTGCAACTAGTCACCATACTAAATTTTTGTAATTAATCTTTTACTGTATAACTAACCGAACTAATCTTTTTAATAATAAATTTTATCAACGAATATCTTAATATTAATTATACACGTTTGCCGTTAAATTTTGCCTTATATTAATTTCTACACCTAGTCCCATTTAGTGTTAGTCATAAGGTTGGTATAGTGTTTCTTTTGTTTATGATTCCTGCTTTATTGGTGAGTACATGAATTATTATTATTATATTATAATAAGCAGTGCCTTATTTTATTCATATTTGGAAGTCAAATTACTGAACTGAGAGTCTACCAAAAAGAACTTTAAGTGACCTAACCTCTCAAAGAAAGTTTGATGTACACATAAACATCCAGTGACACTGAATATTGTTTAATAGGCCTAACCAATTTAAGATTACCTTTGGTAAAACGTACTTTGTGTTTTGTTACATAACAACACCCTAACCAATAAACTATAAACATACCAATCTATATAATTTCATTGCAAAATTTATAAACATAATACATTTAGGCCTAGCCTGCACCAGTCTGTATACAATAGTTGCACCACATCCGACATAATTTTCCCACATATATAGTGTTATTTACAACATTTAGTCTGTCAAATCACCAAGTTCATATAGTGAATGTGTAACCTGGCCTTTTATAAACTTTTCTACCAAAATAATTGTTTCATAGTATAACAAATAACTCAGCTCTGACAGTCTTAAAATATTATATCTGTCAACAACAACCCAATTTTGTGTTTCTTTGTCAGTGATTGTGCTGGATAATAATTTACTTGCTATTTTTCAAATAGTACTCCTTTTTTCATTGAAAATATTGTTACTGTTACAATACTTTAGGATAAAACACACATTAATGATACAGATTTATAGCTTACCATTTTTGTGTCATACAACTGACAGCTGATAGTACTGTTTCTTAGTTTGGCCATCCAAACAATATATATTTTACAGTGTTAGTGATATTGTCCAGTTACTTTGCATATTTCAGTGTTTCATAGGTAAAATAGGTGTTAATAATTTTTGGGCCTAGTCTAATATACTACAGTCATTGTAATATATTGTCTGATAACTACTCATGTTGCATTGATAGGATAGTTCTGCCAATTGTGCATGTTGAAATGGTATTCAATATAGCATAGTGTTGGAAATACTTCAATAATTTTGTCACTACTGTTTGATAGTATTACCGGTGACGTAATTTTACATAAATTATTCAAAATATATACACCTTTTAGCCATTTCAGACCACATATGGCCTACACCTGGTAGTTAACAGTGATACAATATCTTGTACTACACATTGGACTATAACCTACAAACATAACAGCTTGTTCATTACAACGCAGTGATAGACACATTAGGGCTATACTCAGATACTTAAACACATATAGCCTAACTATTTTCCCTTTTTAGAAATCTAAATCTTATTTCCAATTCAGCTGGATTGTAACACTGACATTTAAATCAAAACTGTATTACAACATTACAGCAAATTACAGTACTTTCAAAAAACATTGACTAATTTAATTAATCTTAAACAATTTTGAAATAGTTAAACCATACTTAACCTAATTCTCTACTTATAGATAAGATATTTTTGTACAATGAATTCAATCAATGATGACATTATTATAATTCTACAGCCTCAATATTAATAATATTACAAAAATAGTTTCAAATAATATTCAATAATTTTAAAACAAAAATAATTCCAAATAAAATAATAATTTTGTTACACCTTAACAATTGACCCAAAGTAAATGCACATTAAATATTGTTCAATTTAACTAATAAATAAGCTACAACATTTATTATTAAGCGTATTACCTATAAATAGGTTGTTTACAGCATATTATTTAGCCAAGGTATTGAAACGTCCCGGACATCTGGAGCTACGATATAAGTAACCGAACGCAGGAAAATTGTTTTGTGTGTTTATAATCTATTGTTTACAGGTATTATACTGCTATATATTCTTTACTTTTGCAAATTATTACCTTCATATTTAATTCAATTCCTACAAGCCTACCCGGCCTTTCCATTTTCAGATTGAGCTGGTGATTACAAATAAATAATTGTCTATTTTTGTATTTTGTTGTTTTCAGAAAATTTTTCTTCAGTTAATAGTTTTTAGGTATTTACGTCCCTCGGAATTGCAGCTAATTCATCAAATAAATATCACAGCCTACAACATTTAATAAATCTTTATATATTTTAAATAACGCCAAACTTTTAAATAATTTTAGAAAAAACTTTATATAAAACAATAATTCAAAACAAATTTATATCAAAAAATAGTTTTCGTCCTAAATCAACAATAGTAAACCGACAATATATTTTATAATAACATTGCTCCGGATTAATTATTTCTCAAAACTATAGCCACACCTCGACAACCATATAGCCTATAGCAAATAAATAATAGTTACCAAATTTAAAAATCAATCAAATATTGATAATGGAACACCAGACTCATACACAAACCAAACCGACTATGATTACTGACATTGATTGGGAACTCGAAGTACCAAAACCGTTCCCCTTTCCCATTAATATTATACCACCGCACAGGAAATGGATCGCCAAGTTGAATGTATTCCAAGCCAACCGGTTGTTAACTTTTTGGGGTCTCACACCTGATATTTCTTTAGACGTAAATAGAAGGCGTATTCGTGAGCAGTTAGATTCGCACCTAGATAACTTGTACCAACCACCAATAACAAGTGTACAAACTTTACCGAAAAATAATAGGTCCAAAGAATTTACTTTTTTACACGAACCCCAACAATTGACAGCATTACCACTCACAGCTGCTAAAATGATTGAAGAAATAGGGCTTTTCAACGACCAACCATCAAATCAGAATTTAGATATACTTATAAAGCTCAACCGCATTGCAACACTTCACCAATATTGCGATAAACTTATTTTACTACAATTAATACCAAATTCTAAAAGTTTAAATACAGAATTAATATACCAAGCACTCCACAATCAATTAACAATTAAACAATTTTCTATGTTTTACATTAATACTATCTATTCACCACTGCAGCAACATACTGCCATCCACTCTTTGGTATACCGACCACAAGCTAAGAACGAACCGCTTTGGGATTATACAAATGAAATAGAAAATTATTCCAATTTGTTTTTTCCAACATTTACTCCAAAGCAACGTCTATCCATCATCCTTTCTGGCATGCAAACAAAATACACTTCCATATTAAGAGCAATTGGGACATTAGGGTCCACCAATGAACTCATAAACAAGATCCCTTTATTGGAACACATTTATTCACAACAAGGTACAAATTTAATAGTTAACCCTCAAATAGCATCAAATAAGGCTAATAAAACAAACCTTTTCAATAAGAATATAATCACATGTACGGCAACAAAACTTCAACAACAAACGAGCACACCTCCACCTTTAATGTCCCTAAAATGTTCACCACCACCAGTTTATCGAACCACTAGTAAACCAAATAAAGTGTCAGCCAATCACCAAAGATCCAATAAAAAACAATATAATTATAACCGACCAGCGCCGTCTAGACCAAATCCGAGGAGTCAAGCTTGCCGTATGTCACCCAACGGGTTACTAAGTGAGGCCTCAGAAAGAAGTCTCAACCCAAATACCCCCAACCTAGCTACGGCCCCCCAGGGACCAATTAGGGTGTCGGCAGCCACCTATGATATTGTAACTGTTGTCGCCACAATTAATAATAATAGCGTTTGTTCCCTGGTCGACACCGGTTCCACATATAGCCTAATAAATAAATCATTTTTCGATGCATTAATCGAACAAAAATCAAGCGCTATTAAAAGTATCGAACCGGTTCGATTATCAGCGAACACGGCCAACAGTCAGAGGTTGGTTTTCGACACCCAGATACTTCTACATATTAAGCTAGGGAAATTATCATGGAATATTCCTTTATTAGTAACTCCAAATTTACCCTATAAACTAATTCTCGGTTGCAATTTTTTGCGTAAAACCAAAGCTTCAATTGACTTTCAGGGTCACGAAGTCAGGTTTCCTTACGCGTCACCCCTTATATGCACCATTACCCCCGACCAGCTGGTTACTAAAACCCAACAACCTTTTAAGTCTGGCGCCAATCTTTCACCCCAAGAGTTGGGTAAAGTTGGAAACCTTATTTCAAAATACCCGCAAACTGTAACCAGCAGATTAGGAAGAACTAACCTAATCTCGTATAACATTAAAATAAATTCCACCAAAATAATAAGAGCCAGACCTTATCAGTTCGCCCCTCCTAAGCTACAAGCGTTAAGAGAACATATCGACGACTTGTTAGCTCGCGGCGTCATCAGTCCATCCACCTCCCCCTACGCCTGTCCAGCATTTTTAGTTCCCAAAAAGGGTGGCAAGACCAGAATGGTCGTAAACTATAAGGCTATCAATGAGATAGCCGATTTAGAAGCTACCCCCATACCAACACTGGAGTCGGCTTTCCAGTACCTGGGTAAGGCAAAGTGGTTTACACTACTAGACCTTAACCAGGCCTACCTCCAAATACCTCTCGATGAGGAGTCGCGCAAATATACAGCTTTCGTGGTGCCATTTGGTCAGTACCACTATAACTTTGTTCCTTTCGGGTTGGCCAGTGGAGGCCTGGTTCTTACCCGGCTCATTGAGCAGATTTTTGGGGACATAAAGTACAAGTACGTCTACACCTTTTTCGACGACTTGTGTGTGTATTCCGATGGCACCTTTGATGACCACCTCGCCAAGGTGGAAACGGTACTCAACCGTTTGCAGTCCGCCGGACTGACCGTCAATCCCGAAAAGATGACCGTGGCCGCTAACAATATTCAGTTCTTAGGCCACGTTTTCAAAAACCAATCAGTTACCCTCCACCCAGATCGAGTCCAGCCTATTGCTGAGTATCCTACCCCAAAAAATTTAAAACAGGTTGCTCGATTTTTGGGGTTGGCAGCCTTCTACTCCAAGTTTATTAAAAACTTCGCCACTATTGCTCAACCACTCAATAGGCTTAAGCGCAAAGGCGTAAGCTTTGAGTGGGGACCCCAGCAAGAGCTCGCCTTTAACACCCTAAAGGCAGCTCTAACGAGCAACCTCGTACTCCGCCTCCCAGATTTTTCCAAGCCATTCGTAGTGCACTCCGATGCCTCGGGCACAGCCTTAGGGGTAGCTCTTTCACAAGACTACAATGGAGACCTCATGCCAGTGGCCTTTGCCTCCAGGCCATTGAATAAACATGAAGTCAATTACAGCACTATGGAACTTGAGTGCCTGAGTGTAGTTTTCGCACTCACCAAGTTCCAGCAGTACCTTGAGCATCGGGAGTTCCAGTTATATACTGATAACTCAGCACTATCTTGGCTTCTGAACCACCCACGCCAAGTCGGTAAACTTGCACGTTGGATCGAGTTTATTAACTCTTTTAAATTCAGCGTGCAACATATAAAGGGATCAGACAATATTGTAGCTGACTCC
>JAGFPH010000244.1:626632-648406 GCA_018207615.1 Philaenus spumarius | reverse complement strand
TTTTTTTTTTTTTTGATAAATCACATTCATTAAATTGTCAACGTCAATTTCTCTCTCTTTTAAGATATTGGCTAAGGCCAGGCCATTGAGTCGGAAATCCAAAATTGTGCTCTTCAGGTACATCTTAAAACTGTAAAGCTCTCTCTGCCGTTGCAGTGGTTACTGGCTCATAGCTCCAATACAATGGTTAATTTATTTGAATTCGAATTACGACTAAAACCTACTTTTGTAATACCGGTACATAACAATTATTAATTACTTCGGCTCGCATTAGAATGCCGAAGTATTGAAATCATGAGGTAATTTATTGTGCGTCTGTTCCTGAATACACGATATAAGCACTCACAGATGTCGTAGAAAACTTCTGATGGTACCAAAATCTTCGTAGTTTTATTGCGGAGAGTTAAAAAGATTTTGAGCTTTCTAGCGTGAGTCTTAGCGCGTCGGGGTCACGTTTATGGGTTAAAATTTTGAAATTAATAGGTCAAAATTATGAATACACAGTGTGGGGTATCGTTTTATATGTTTTTGGGTACGGGAAAACTGATTTTGAGAGTTTAAAAGTCGTAGCGCGTCGGGGTCAAGTTTTTTATCAAAATTTTGAAAAGATTGTGTTAACATTTTGAAAATTCTGTGAGGGGTATCGTTTCTAATGTTTTTGGGTAAGGGAAAACCAATTGTTAAAATTAAAAAGTCGTAGTTTCAATTCGTGTGTTCTGTACGGACGAGCCCAAGTCGCGAAAAAGCGTTCCATCTTTTCACTAGTTTTACCGTTTAAATTATATGGTAAAATGAAAAGTAACAAAACCCGTCCATTTAAAGTAATGTAGGCCAAACTACGGCACAAAAATTTATTCATTTTTAGTTTTTCTAAAATTGTTTTATATATAACGCCACTAGGTCTGGCAACGTTTTTCGTCTGTCTGTCTGTACGTTTGGTGTGATTTGATATATTTCTGTTTGTTTTTTCGATGTTTGAATTTTACGGGTAGTTATAAAAGTGAAATATTATAAAACCCAATTTATTCAAAATCGATTCAAAATTCTGTGAAAAACTCTGTTTTAATTTTTTGCGGAAATATCAGTTTTAAAGTCCCGTGAGGCAAATATCGGTTTTTGCAAAGTTGTCTATCTGTTTGCATGTTCGGTGAGCTATATAGACTAAACGAAATATTTGAATTTCATGAAATTTGGTTTGTAGGTTTGGTTTAGAGACATCTCCAGGCATTTAATTTGTTTTATTTATAAGGGTAGTTTACCCGTGTATTTATGCAAATTTGCCGGTTTATTTCTTATGTGAGAATTAAAACGCTAGTTTTGGGAAATGCTTATAATACCCTTATCCGTGGAAAAATCCAAATGCAGTTTTCACCTTTAGTAGTATTTAACGTACTCAACAATTTGATACCACTCGCGAATCAGTAAAGATATCAGTTGTAAACGTATGCGGGAATAAACATAACCTAACCGAACTAAACAATCGTACAATTGAATTGTAAAATGTTAGAAAACTTTTAGGAACTCTGTTGTTGTTATTTTTTAGTTTATAATACAATTTGAAATGTTGCTTTTGTTTTGTTCTAAAGGAAATATGCATACTTTTTTTATAGTGTTGTTCATTTTAATAAGTGATACGTTTCTTAGCAACTGTTTCACCAACGTGTACAGAAGCACTATTGCTTTAACAGGATACCAGTGTAAATATTTATTCATAGTAAAATTATGTGTGACCGTTTTCTGATGAGTAATCTATTGAATATACCTAATATGTACCTGTACCAGTTATTAATAAATTTGTCATGGTAGGTATACAGTTATTATATTGTAATACCTACCGGTATACATATTATTATTTGACTTGTTTATATATATTTTTAATTCATCAGTACTGTTTTTTGTTGTTGAAAACCAGTTAGAGAGTCTGATAGCGTGGTATTTTATTATATAATGTATACTAAAAATAAACAATATTACCAATTACTTTCGCAGGAATTAATTTGCCAGTTATTATTTTACATATTATTACCACAATACCTTCTGTAATATTGTGCTTAATGTATATTGCTATACTTGTCATTGAATTAAATACAGTTAACGTTCATGAGTTAGCTAAGTCAATTATTATCACGCTACCGATATTTAAAATAATAAAGATAAGTTCTAATGTGTCAAACAGACCCAAGAAACAGTGCATAAGGTAGAACAGTAGGACACGACCCTGTCACATCGACGTGACCTTGATCAGTACACACTCTCCCCCACCATATCACTCGTGCGATCTGACAACATCGGTCTGATATTAACTTACAGTAGCTACGCACCTGAACTCTAGCGGCTCAAAACTAACTCAATTTTCCCGTACCTTTTTTCCTATGGCAGTGAGAGGTCTGGAGTAATTCTATAGACTGTGGTAATAGTATCAAACACAATCATAGTGGTGCACAATATAAGAAACTTTGGGAAGAGCGAGAGGTGAAGGATGAAGATGGAAAAGTATTAAAGCAGATCCCAAAAATGACCACCTTTTTCAATCATTAAACAATGACGATATAGTTGACGAAGTCAAGTGTAGCAGAAGCAGTGTCAATTCGCCTGAGGCTTCCCCTGGTACGTCAGACTTTCGTGTCAATGTAGGCCTAGTTGTTAATATTAGTAAAGTAGACATTATTTATTTGTAACAACGTACCAACTGAAATTTCTATTCAGGAAAACCATACTTTCTCCGGTTTTGATTATATTTTAGATCCTGCTCTTTGGGAAATTACTGAGGAATTAAGAGATTATGTGGCTGTTCATGGTGTGTCTCAAAAATATGTATTGTCAATTTGACATGATAACAAAATATATTATATTAATTATGAAATTATTGTTTTCATAATTTATTATTTTAATAATTGTTCCTTTTAAAAAATACACTAAGACACCCCCAAACTGTGTAGTGTAGTCGTTTATATTGAAGCATTATTTTGTATTAGGCCTATGTTGTATTGAAAAACTAAACTAAATATTTACAAGGACTTAGGTCTTAGGTTGTGGGTTCTATAAATAATACAACAATATTATAAAATATTATTACAAATTTGGTGGTAATACGTATCAGTTTTAACCAGAAATCCAAAATTTATTTTCTTTAACGTGTTTAAAAATATTTGAAAGTTCTCACATTATTTATTGTTAAGTGCTTTGGTGCATTGGGCTTCAACTAAAATTTTTGGTCTTTAAAATATTGGGATAGATCACCAATGTCATCATAAAGTTATTCTAAAACGTTATGATAAAGTTATCATAAGTTTAGGTCATTTTTAAAAGATTCAATTAGTGGAGTGTAACTACTGTAACATACAATTTGGTGTAACTGATTAGAAATATAACGTATAACATTTTTTATAGTGACTATACAAATAACCTAAATGATAACTTTTTCTGGAGCAGTATAAACTCTGTCTGTCCATGAGTCATCTTTTATTTGTGGGGAGGGGCCAGTTTTTGTTGGGCCTTGTCTATGCAGTCTGTGCTTAAAGGTAAGATCCGGTCCTGGTAGATTGTTGTTATTGCACTATCCTGTGAAGTATGGCCACTTTGCTGTTCTAATCAATTCTTTGAAATTGGGTTATGTGTGCCGTTACGTAGTAAAACAATTGTATTTGTCTTGCTTTAATAAACATACCTAATCATATAATAGAAGTTTGTTCATTCCAGTTTTCAAAGTTAATAAAATACATTCTTTCATATTTCAAACAAATTAATTATTTAGTTTAATTAGTACGAGTACATTAAATGTCATTATAAATTAAACCTTCACTTTATTTTACCGTTGGCTTATTCCTTTAAGCATTATAATTATAAATACAGAACGTTTAATTTATTAAGTTTCACTAAGGAGATAAAATTATAAATGTTTTTCCTGGAATACTTTCAACTTATAATTTTTTAATGCGAGTGTTATGTAACATTCATTGAAAGTACATACATTTTTTTACAAGCTATTCCATCCCTGCCTTCATATATTAAAAAGTGCTTAAATTAATTAATTTTCTTTAGTTTTTTTTGGTTTCTATTAACAAATTCAGCTGTGACATAGGGTGGTTTAGTTACCAGCTCTTATTCTTAAACATTGAAATCAATCAAAATGAAACATTACTCAAGATTTACATAATTTAGCAGGAAAACGTATCACCTTTATTATCTAAAAACTCTATATGTAATGAAAAAGTGATGGCATTGAAATATTTTTGAAACAGTTTTTCTAACTAAATCGCAAACAACATTTTCCCTTCCTGTTTACATAGGCATTTCAATCTTGCTTAGATGTTATAATAATAGCATTGGAAAAGTAATTAGGTATGTCATGATCAAACCTCGATAAGTGAAAAATCTTTATCATAAATAAAATTTGACCTACTACATATCTTTGTAGGATCCACATTATAGTTATAGAAACCCACACACTTTTATTTGTTAAATCTTATCAGTGACGTATGTGCTGAACCAGAAAGACAACTAAGACCTTAAAATTTATATCTTTTATAAATTTTTATTTAATTGATAAGCTCGAGTCCAGGAAGTAAAACATTACTAAACTAACACGCACAAGGTGCACATTCTAATATAGGTTGTATTATTATATGAACAATCATTGTAATCTATTATGAACCTAGAACATATAAACTGAAACAAAATGATTCTAGAACAAATGTCAGTACAGAAGTTTAAACAATCAAAACACACTAATAAATACAACTTTTACCTCGGACACCAAAATAGAAACTCCGAACGCAAAATTTACATAAGTTTTTTGTTTACTTGCTAATGTTTAGAAATACGCTCGTAAAAAATGTGTGTATAAACAAGTAGTCTTAAAAATACTTACTTTCCATATTAATAGCTGTGATTCACTTTCTAGCCTATTACTTTGATTTGTTTTGAGTCAAGGGTTTGAACATGTTCAGGATTTGTTTAGAACTACTACTTTATTTTTGTAATCCTTGTACAGTACAAGGAAATTAAATACTCAAATTAAACTCTGTATTAGTCCAGTCAAATCGTCTCCGCGAGTGTCTATTTCAGGAAAAAATATAGAAGTTGTTTTCTCACTTGTTCTAGATGTATTTTGGGGTGCTGAATCCGAATTTCAACTTTGCTACTTTCCACGGTTATGGCTTCACAACGAATCGCAAAAAACAAAAAATTTCGACTTTTTAAAAGTTTTTTGCCAAAAAGTCATAAAACTTTGCACTTTTAGAGGTAGACTATTCTATATAAAATTAAAGTATATTAAATTTCCTTCAAAAAAAAACCCTCAAATGTATTTTTTGGTTAAACGGGTTTGCCACTAGAGCGCGCTGAAAAAGGGTCATAACTTCCTACTTTGTGGAAAACCCAGTTTTTTGTTAGTTTTTCGCTTGTAACTCAAAAACTATGCTTGTAATTACAAAAGAACTTGCATTCTGCTGAAACTACATTAAATTTCCTACAAATTTCACACCTTAATCATACATTTTTGCCAAATCGCTTAGTCGCTAGAGTGCGTTGAAATTTTATGTCATATTACGCTACTACTAAGTCAATAGTCCTTCACAAAAAACTTAGAAGATACCTATATTATCACTATTTACTTATTAAAAACTATTTATTTAGGCAATTATACATCGATTTAATTACTACTTTTAATTATTAATGTAATTATTTATTAATTATATATAAATTTAATTACTACTTTTAATTATTATAAATGTATTTAATTATTAATTATATAACAATAGTAGTAATTAATTATTAATTACAACTTTTAATTATTAATGCAATTACTTATTAATTATATATCAATTTAATTACTACTTTTAATTATTATAAATGTAATTACTTATTAATAATTAGTATATATATGAATTTAATTTATATTTTTTATTAATTGTAATTACTTATGAATTTTATATCAATTTAAATATGTACTAACTATTAAATTATACTGTATATATATTTATATATAACCGAACAGTTGTTATAGAGGTTGGTTTGTAGTTTTCAAGGGAGAATGTCCTCCTTTGAATTTGGTAGGTAGTTAAGTACCCTATTCATAATAATATCGTCTCCGGTTCTCCATCCGGCTAATAGATGGACGCAGGAGATGTCTTCACTCGTGAAAAAATAAAAGGCTACTGTGAAGTTCAATAGCTCAAAACAACATAACCCAACATCAACAAGTACTCAAGGATTAATATAGACAGGATAGATTAAAATTTACACGCCATGAGAGGTTATGATACGACGCCAGCTCTATACAATCGGGGCAAAATAAAGTGTGTGAAAACGGTGAATAAGAACCCAGACCTTGGACCTCCTCTCAACATATTTAAAGACTCGCTGGCTGATCTAGAGGTGGTTGTGAGTGAAGGAGAAAAATGTCTCTATAGCTCCGGCAAATAAGTGAGCTCCTTAATTAAACAAATTGCGACATAGACTATGCAAGCTATACATAACATTTGCGTTCAAGGTGTCATCAACATCGCCATTCTCGCCTCAACAGATGCTTCAGCTCGACAGAACTCACTGAGTGTCTACCTCCAAGTTCAGGCGTGGCTGGGATTCGTAAAAAATCCTGCACAGTTGTGGTGGAGCACATCACCACCCTCGAGCAACCTGCACTTGACAAACTGCTGCAGCTTATTTCATGCAAATACAAGATAGAGTGCAAAGGACATTGTGGATGTAAGAAAGCTGGCCTATATTGCTTCCGGATTTTCCAAAACTGTAAAGGAAATTGCGGCAATAGGGGAAAATATTTCACTGTTGATAACCAAGGTTTGGACGAAGTGGACGACACACCTCAAACCCAACACATTTCGAAAGAACAAGGTAATTTTCATTGCCACACACATTTTAAATCTCTACATCTCAAGTATCGTACATATTAATTAAGTTACACTCTTATGAAGCTTCCCTAACACTATCATCTTTCCTTTAATTTTTTAGCTAAAGAGCCTACCTCTAGGTCTACAGCAAAAGTAGTGGTTGCAGATGAAAGAGGTACACAATATTGAATTCACTGCATTAATACTAAAAAAATGCAACAATTAATTCTATAGTATCATTGCTAATAATGTGTTTCCCTTTTATATTTCTGAAGAGTAACCAGAACGTCAACCGCTAAACGCCATAGACTGTAAATGTCTAACTCTTTTCTATTTACATACCTGTATTAATAATGCTAATTGATATGAAATTAATAATAAATAGTTTTTTCGAAACTTTTTACATAAGTATTTTGTGCCTGAATTAACAAACATACTTTGGACAAAATATTTATGAAATTAATTAATCATATTAATTTAATTTATTAGTAATTAAATCGATGTATAATTAATAAGTAAGTACATGTATTATTAATTACAAAGCCCAAATAAATAGTTCTTAATAGGTAAATAGTGATAATATAGGTCTCTTCTGAGTTTTGGGTGATGTACTCTTGATTTAGCGGTTTCCAGTAATATGACATAAAATATCAATGCGGTCTAGCAGCTACACGATTTGGCCAAAATAAGTGATTAAGGTGTGCAATTTGTAGGGGATTTAATTTAGTTTCAGCAGAGTGCGAACTTTTTTTTGTAATTGCAAGCATAGTTTTTGAGTTACAAGGGAAAACTGGGTTTTCCACAAAGTAGGAAATTTGTACCCTTTTTCAGCGCACTCTAGTGGCCAAACCGTTCAACCAAAAAATACATTTCAGGGGTGTTTTTTGTAGGAAATGTAACATACTTTAATTTTGTATAAAATAGTCGAACATTTTTTGGTTTATTGAAATTTTCGTTGTGAAGCCATATCCGTTGGAATTAGCAAAGTTAAAATTCGGATTCAGCATCCCAAAAAACATATAGAACAAGTGAGAAAAAAACTTCTATATTTTTTCCTGGAAAAAACGCTATTTGTCTGGACTATAATAATATGTGTAACGGGTTAGTTTAGAAAGTGTAGTACACATTTGTCCTTCTTATATTGTCTTTAAATATGATTTTCTTTGAATCCAGTAAACAATATCATACTACGACTAATGATGAATCACGTTTATCATAAAATGTTTAACATAAAAGCCATTTGTTTGTTGAATATTTCTGATTAATAAATCAAGGAAATGAACCAATCATATATATGCAACAAATATTTATAAATTGTAAACTAAGTAAACATAATTCTTAAGTAAAATATGCAGCTTCTCCGTACCAATTTTATTTATTTACTATTTTATTGTTAACATAATTATTATTGTACAAGATGTGAGATGACAGTTATTTTTAAATAATTTGTTTATGCAAAAAATCATGAACTAACTACATTTCTCATAAATATAGGTTTATTCGTCAAACGCTTTTTAACGACAAAGTCCTCAATGACACTTGAGCTACAATCAACAAGTTATAACTAATTTTCTAGTTGTAGCTTAAGTGTAACTAAGGATAAAGATTTTGTTGTTAAAAGGGGTTTTAAGAATACAATTATTTTAGTTTATTATTTTATGAAATAATTAGTTCTTACTAGTCAAGCTTTTTTATTATTTTTGCGTATAAAGTTTGTTTATATTTAATGTTTAGTAAAAACACTGCTATCAGAAATAATATGAATAGTTGTAATGAATATAATTATTTTTTTAAATACTTATTTCACTCAACATTAATGCAACTAAAGGATCAATTAAAAACAGTATACACAATCAATAACAATTCTACTAGGATTTCTAATATAAAGGGATTAGGTTTAATAAATAAGCAGATGATTACTTCAAGTTATAGTAGTAGTTATAATAGTAGTAGAAAAATAATAAAAGAGTAGAATGAGACTATGTTTATATAACTTAGATTCTGTTGTTTTTACTGACTATGATATTTAAGAGACAAAACTATGAACAATAAAATATAGACATTTGCATTACAATAGGAATTTAGAGTGGTGTCTCCTGGATATAAAAATAAAGTAGGGCAATATAGTAGTGGAAATATAACTCGAATATATCTTGACTGAATTGTTCTTGCCTTGCCGTACTGGGATGTTAGAATGAATGCATTGTTAGGAATTATTTCTGTACTAGGGATCACGTGTTCAGTATAGAGCCTATTCGCTGAAATTTTACTAGTCCCTATCTTCACAAGCTACTGCCTTATTTTCCTACCAATAATATAAAGTAATAATATTTTGCATGCTCAGCGCAAAATTAAAAATATAAACTGCAAAATATGAGATGATTTTTGATAAATTGAAGAGTATTTTTTTTAATTTGGGTTATAATTACTGTAGTTGTAGAAAGGAACATAAAAATATATATTTTATTTGAAATATTAATTTATATAGTTTACACAAGTTTGGCTATTTAACAAATATGAGTAATTGTAAAAAATAGTGCATTATATCATAATGTTCCATTCTTTTACTAAAATACATTATAAGTTCGTTTAAATTATAATATTACTGTATATACTTCTAGCCAAATTTAAAGGTGTGTAGGAATGTATCAATGTCTAAGTAAAAAACATGTTAAGTGTTTATAAAATTTATATCTATATTTCAGACAGACCAACTCCTCCTGGAAAACCTCAGCTTGTTCCCGGCACTCCCGGTTCGGAGCCTGATGTCGTCACAATCAGTTGGGATCCTCCACAGGACGATGGAGGTTCGAAAATTACAGGTAACTCTTACAAATTTTGTTTAGAACATATTATATGCCTTCCTTTTTATTAGGTTTATACATTACTCGACGATTGAAGAATACGTATCAACTCATTTATCAAGAAAAATCTTAAAATATAAGATGAAACAAGTTTAATTGTTCACCTGATAAAATAAGTTATAGGGTATAGCTTATGCTCTCAAAAACGTAGTTGTTGCATTCTTAATGTACACAAATGAGCGCAAATGACTGAAACAAAGACTTTTTAAAATATGAACAATCCATAGTTAGAAACCATTTTTTTTAAACAGAACTGTTCTTTGGTGAAACAAATATACAAAGTTATACTAACAAAACAAAGATGTGCACAGTTTTATGTGGGATATCATTTGATATAATCGAATATTTAAATCATTTAATTACGGATTTTAGCCTACCAAAGAATTAAATAGTGATATCTAAATTATTATTAATAGCGTTAGGTATATTCTTTTCGTAGAATTAACGTTTAAGTCAAGGTTTATACTAAACTAAATAGTACAACCATAAATGTGATGTCAAAAATAATATTAACTATGACTATTCGTAAAACACTTATTTATAAACAATCTGTCTTGTATTCGGACTTATTTTTAACAATTCAGCCACACGAACAATTTTGGAAACGGGAATTTATATTTGTTACCACAAGAAATGTTTAATAGTTGGAAATAGATTACTCACAATATTATTTATTTGTTTTTAAGAACAACATCTTAACTGATTCAATTTTAAAGTTTTATATTTTCAGTGAGTTTGTAATTGTAAAAGTAAATATGAATAATACAAATTTGTAGATTATTCAAAATTTTTAGGCAACCTTTTTTAGGCGCCTAGGAACCACACGCACAACCCGAACCTCTAAGAAGTCACGTGACCAAAGTCATGAAACCAAATCCTGCTCTCTCATTGGTCAGACCTAGTCACATAAGAGCCCATGTTACGCTATACAGCTGTCCACTCTACTGAAGTGAACATTTTAAACCGTATATTTTGTTGATATTTGTCAATTAAACTCTCAAACGTAGGAAAGGGAGGTTACTTCACTTTCATAATAGCAAACATTGAATGAAACGTAATACTGGGACATAATTGTTGGAAGTTTGTGAACAGCCTGTATATTAAATTTCTTTACAACGGTGTGGAACAGTGTATCACTCAAGCTCTACTCGCTCAACACCTCATTTTTATTTAAGCTTTACTTTTCTGCCAAAGAGAACTTTGTTACCACTTTATCTTGTCCGTCCGTGGGATTGTTATAGTCCTTGCAGTTTGTTTTACAAACTTTATATACTACAATTTTAATTTCAGGTTGTTTTGAGGATAAGGATTAAGAATATCAAGGAAAATTATTACCTCTTTTATTTACAAAGCAAAGTGAAAACAGAAAATAAATATTTATGTTATCCCTTCAAATATAATTTTAGTAATTATGTCTTTGAATTAGAAGTGAAATTGGAATTTGACAATGTTTAAATTTACACCACTGTCACAAAAAGTGAGCTTTCAAGACCTCCCCCCTGTCATTTTCCAATCCATGCATCTAAAAATCCTGAAAATAGTACTTATTTACTTCAATTATTATTTAACGGTCAAGTTAAGGTTTTACTTTTTGGAAACCATTTGAATTATTTCAACTTCTAATTGTTCAATTGGTTACTTTGTTACACAAGTAAAAACGGGTTTACAAATGACTGGGTTACACTCTCATTTGCTCCTTTTGCCTATAATATGATCTTTCCTCAATTCTTATACCACCTTACTGTGTGAAATATAATGGTGTTTCCTAGAGTGGAAAAGAGCGTAGTAAATGACGTATACAGCGTTTTCAAGATATTAACACTTTTCTTTTTAAATATACTGTTTTAAATAAAAAGTTGATTAAGGCTTAATCAATATTACTTGAAAGGATGATTAAAACTGAAACAACATTAAATCTTACTTCAGAAAGTTCGGCTCAAATTAAAATTGAATATTGTATTATTTATCTATGTATTTCAAGCAAATCATATGGCTGCTAATACTTATAATATTATCCAAAATGTATTTCATCCACTAGGGTATCTTGTGGAACACAGACGTACAGGATCTCCTCATTGGGTACGGGCATCGCCAGTATTGGTTCGTACACCAGAGCTGACACTAAGTGGACTCGAACCCGGCTGGAGGTATCAGTTTAGAGTAAGCGCAAAGAATGCTTTCGGTTACTCAGACCCTGGAGAACTGTCAGAATTATTGACAGTTACTTTACAGAGATCAGCTGCTTCTGCTCCTCACTTCGTGAAGGAATTGCAGGACTCTGTCGCCTTGGAAAATGATAAGGTAAGACAAAATATTATTTGCTTATCGGAAAGTTTAATTTTAATATCATCGTTTGAAAACAATTATTCTCAATGACATTGACTGGACAATTTTAGCTAACCAGTCAACAGAGTTGGCTTACTGGCCAGTATACATGCTATTTAAAATCGAACATTGATGTAAATTGGATAACCCTAATAACAATAAAAGTAAAATCCTTTACAAATCCTGCATTCCCTCTAATTTTATTGACTGACAATAACTTGATAGTAGGCTACAAGTGTTATAATAAAATAGAATTGTCAAACCTTAAACCTGCTCAGCAATAAAAGATTGTAAATAATAATGGTGGTGTCTTTTTCCATTTTTTTAAAGGAACTGAAACCGCTTTTTTACTATGACATTATCGTAAGATGGAACAAAGCAATTTCAATTGATGTTACTTGTAATTGAAATTATAATTCATAAGAAAGTCTGTGTATATATTTACTTTTTAATATATATTTGAAAACACAAAATTTCTATGACGATCGTAAGCAAAGTAAATACAAATTTCCCTTTACAATTGTAATATTGCCTTAATGTTTACTCCTCCTATATTGTACTTATATCAGATATCAACTACATTACTTGTACAAGGATGTTTGAGTTTTTATATGACATATTGTTTTATATTGATAAAAATCTTTGTGAAACAACGACAAGTAACATATAAAATAATCCTACAACATATGCATTTAACTTGAAAATATTTGCGAATAATAATTTTTCACTTATACATAAGTATATAAATCTTAATGTATTTAATTTCTTACCTTAAACATGGCGAACAAAATGTTTATAAATTAATCCTGGTCTATTTCGTTAATAATTATGGAAATATTTCTTTAATTGAATGTTTGCTTGATAACAATAACTAAACTCATTTTTATATTTGTGTTTAGATCACATCTGTCTTCTTTGAATTATAAAATAAAAGATTTTAAATAACTTATTCCAATGACTTAACTGATTCGAAAGTTAGCTGTATGTAGTTTACCCTAATCTATACCTGTTGCTTAAAAAACGCCCAATACAAACAGAAAGTGATATTTTGATTGAGTAATTAATTAGCAATACATTTTCAAGAAACTAATAATGCTAGGTATATGATTGAGAGAAAATTGTTAAGAATAATATCTTGCATAATTCCTAGTGCTTTTAAACTTTTTTATTGAATTGTCTCAAATAAATTGAAAAACATAATTACTGCAAACAATAGTTTAAGTACACCAATGCAAGAAATCAGGCGGGAATTAATATTAACAATAGGCCTATTTGCAATTCTAACATTAACAAATGCAATACACATTTATCGGTGTAATTTTCATTTATGTGTCGGTCAAAATAAGTTTACGATCCTACATTTTTTAGTCTGTCTGTGGTATACCTATCAGGCGGAGTTGAGCGTGCAGGTGAAAGGCACTCCTCCACCTACAGTAGCCTGGTACAAAGATGGCATGGAGATATACAGCAGTAGAAGACAGAAGATATTGACGGAGAATGAAACAAGTACGTTGTTGATCTACCAGGCAGCTTTAAGTGACGAAGGAGAAATCAAATGTACGGCTACCAACCGTGTAGGACATGCTGTCACCAGAGCAAGGCTACGTTTGGAAGGTAAGAGAGATCAGTTAGTTAGGTTTAAATAACTTAATAGAAAATGTATGATTTGTTTTTTATTTAGTTTGGGTACTAGAAACGGTATCTAATTGTATCCAATCTTATGTTTTAATTACGCTTTATCAATCGTCATGGCAACCATCAATGGAAAAGTTCCGGGTTCAATTCCCATTGACCCCGAATAATTTTCTAAATGGTTTCTTAACAGACATCATTGGCTGTGGTTCGGATTCCATGTAAAACTGTAGGTCCCGTCTTCATTAGCCTTAAGTGCAAAACAGCAAGACGTTAAACACAAAAAAAAAATGATTTAATTAAATAAGTTATTATTAACGAAATATTTATTGAAGTTGTAGTTCCCAGCACACGTTACATAATCATTCTAAATTATTGTTTTCCTCCAGATTGAAAGTGGTTCTACATACAATACTGATATGGTAGAGTAGAAACCTCTATAGACATACATAAAGACGGTACAACGGTGAACATATTCAGCAACAAAGCTTTAGAATTCCAAGCAGAAGCCTATTCTTTACTTGTGTATGCAAAATCAATTAATTCTTGACTCTATGTCTATAGCGGCTATTAAGACCATAAAAGCTCATACAAAATCACTTCCAGGCTGGTTTGGGAATACATCAACTTCTAACCCGTAGGCACGTTAGGCTCGACACGGTTTTGCGCATGAAAAAATAGAAGGGAACTAGACAAACTATCACAAAATTGAGCAAGAACCCCGACAAGGGGAACTGAACAAGTTATCATAATTTTAAGCGGACATACAAGGATAAGTAAACAAGTAAAGGACGTTCTATTAAACATGTACACGGATGGAAAATATGGTCAGAAATAGACATACGACTCCTTTGGTTGAAATTGTATGGTTTGGGTTTTATGTTATTCAGAGTTATTAAATGTTGAATAATTAAAGTAGTTTTGCCTGTAAACATCAGAGCAAAATTAGTAAATTGTCGTTTGAAAGTAAAGATATTCCCAAAACCCCACTACCAAGACTGTATACTAGATGTAATATAACTTTTATCCAAAACTCAAATAAATAGATTGACACGTGTGGAAGTCTGGAGGAACGCCAGGGACACATGTGTCCTGCAGTTTGGCTCGGGAAACATCTGATTTATTGCCGTGAAGGATATTTGTAAAGTCTATTACTCGATAACCTTTGCAGTATCTGTTCAAAAATAAAAAAGGTCTGCTGCGAAGCTGCTTATTTATTAAATAATACTTACTAACATTATTTTGGATTAGGCCTATACTTCAATATTTAGGGTATTTTATGTAGGAAAGTGTATAAAATTTGGACTAAAATGATAAACGATTTTAATAAAATATTAAAAACTAAACTATTGAAAATGAATAATCTTAATATTATATAACTAATATAATGATTAGCAGTACCTCTCTTCTCTGTGCAGTTATCTAGATCTGAAAAACAACAATGACTAGAAACATAAAATCGGATAAGAATGTATTCATTTGTAAATAAAGGTGCATGGAGGTTTTCTTGTTTTGATAAATTTTTTGGCACTATTATTTTAAAATCATACTTTATTAAACATAAAACAATCTGCTGTCAATAACAAATTCAAATATATATGATTACGTACATTAGTTTTATGTGAAACAATGTTTTACAATTTCGTTTTTCTAAAATTTTTAAACGGATAATTTGGCAAACGTTTCAACAAATTACATAAAGTTATAAAAACGTATGTTAGGCCATATTAAACGAGATTCCAAATTTTAAACTCTCTGGAGCTGATAAATAAAAATTGAGCAAAAGTTTATGTAGGTCCGGAGACGTTTGTTTTTCCGTAATATCATCCAGTTTATGTTTTTCGAAAG
The DNA here is from genome assembly GCA_018207615.1 of Philaenus spumarius. NCBI lineage: Eukaryota > Metazoa > Arthropoda > Insecta > Hemiptera > Aphrophoridae > Philaenus > Philaenus spumarius. Next base: position 632,886 of record JAGFPH010000244.1, on the reverse strand, counting down.
TTAATGCTAACTTCCCTTTTTAAATAATAGCATATGCATTTTGTATGCTACATTTTAACCAAGATACAAAACATTATTATATAATTTTATTTATATATTTATTTCTATCTCATACATCTAATTTGCTTAATAAATTAAAAGGTAGCCTAATTTGCTCTCTATTGTTTTCGAGGTATCTTTCGCATTAAATAAATAATTACAAAATCTAACCTCCATACCAGGAAGATTTAAAGCATAGTTTTACAAATAGTAAATTCTATTTTATTGAGTCAACAATTTACTGTGTTAATGTTATAAAAATGAGCAATATCTACAATTTAAATGTATGTTACAATAAATTGCCAAACAAAAATTTCTTTTGCCTTTGTTTATGTTAGGTACTGTATTGCTTTCTATGAATGTAGAACTTTCACTTTTATAAACAATGTTCCTTGGTTTTGTAGTTTGAAACAAAAATCTTTAACGGAATTAATATTCTAATAATTACTATTATTATTATTTAAAATAAATAAATTAAAAATAATAATATACCGTTTGGAATTAAAACTTCTTTAACTTGAGTCATAGATCATTATTTAAAAGGGAAAATAAATGAAAACTGTCAATTGGTTGTTTAAATGGTGACTCATAAATTAACGGATCTGTATTGTACATAATTATAGTAAAAATAGTCGCAAATAGTTTGTAAACTCTAAATACTATAAATAACAACAAACAACTATTTACCTATTTTCTATAATACTTTGAGTATATGAAACACAAAATTTTACAGTTTATAGATGTTTATTGACATTTTGTTTTATTAAACGTACATGTATTTAGTGGCTGCTTGAGTTTTCTTTGATTTCTAAATTGTGTGTACGTTATTTTTAAGCTCCTCCGAGTATTCGCCTACCTAGACAGTATGAAGAAGGACTAATTTTTGAAAAGGAAGAAGTTATACGACTAAGAGTGGCCGTAGTTGGCCGTCCAGTGCCTGAAGTGAGTTGGGTACACAACGGTGAGATTCTACCTAATGGAGGACGTTTCGAGGTGGGACATTCAGAGAGGTACGCTTCCTTACGCGTAGGAGAGGCGAGAAGAACTGATAGAGGAGAATATCAGGTGCGTGCTGTCAACAAACTAGGCGAGGATGTGTCATCATTTCTGGTAACCGTAACAGGTCAGTTTTAATTTATAACTTTTGTATTTAAAGTAAGTAAGCATTAAAAGTAAGTAACTTAAACATTAAAGAATAAATACAAATTATTGTTAAAAAAAACGAGAAAACTCGATTTAGTTTGCTTACTCTTGGTTAAAAAATACAAGAATTACGTTCAATTGAAAAGAAACTTGATTGTGGAGAAGGTTTAATAATATACATTTTATAAATCAATTATAACTTTGGCAGTACATTGTAGCAAACGGAAGTCGATTCAAACTAACCTACTGAGTCTTGGTAAAGATTGACTAATGTAATAGTTTGTTTTAAATAGTTTAAAATTACTTAAACATTATCTGAAAATTTTAATATAGTAAACGTCAACGAGTTTTATCGTATCTTGCATTATTTAGTATTGTGTGTGTGGGTTTTTTTTTTTTTTTTTTTGTCTCTAACAAGTCTTTCCATTATACGTTTAACTAATTTTAGGTGACGGTAAATGTTTAAGTTGAAATTTATTAATTGTTATTATTTCATCTTCACTTTCTACAACGAATATTAGCCTTGGGAAATGCTTTCATTACAAATTGTGTAATCTCGCTTTCCATGCCATTAAATCTTTTAACATCAAATAATACCCTTTTAAAACATTAAATATAGACCTGGTAGAATGGGACCTCTAACTTTTAGCGTTATTTTTGTATTTCTTATAATTGAATATATTCAAAATATGGAAAATGTATTAACTTATGTAACATAACTTTTAAGTAAATTAAAAAATACGTTCTATTTTTTAATAATAGTTGCAACATGACTGCAGCCAGCAATCGTGCTTTATTTAGTCTGTACTGATAAACAGTACATAATTATTTAAACTAGAATACTCTGCCACAATATTCAGGACAATGGAAGGAATGGAGTGAACATGCAACACAAGCTTGTTCATTGAAAAAAATAACTCTGCTTGTGTTCAAATACCCTTAAATGTTTTCTGCGAGAAAAAAATCGATCTTCTTCAAACAGAAATTTATTTAAAATATTCTTACAGTAACTGCAGAAATAAATCATAAAATAATAATACAATTTAATTTTTTGTAATAATACTTGTAGTTATTTTAATATACTTGTTATTCTAAAATGATTATAGTAACTTATACCTGACAATTTTGTAAGCCTACAAACATATGTAAGCTTGTATTAACATAAAATAGAATATAATTATTTATAACAACATTATTATTTTCTGTTTCAGACCGCCCAACACCTCCGGGAAAGGCACGTGTTGCGATGACCTTAGGGCGATCTGTCACGCTTTCTTGGACTACACCTGATGATGATGGTGGATGTAAAATTGGAAACTACATTGTGGAGTACTACAGGGTAATCTGTTATTTATATATCGTTTCTTCATATTTTAATACATAAATACAACAAACATATATAACAATGAAACAACCTCAATTAGTTCTATACAGAAGCAATTAAATTAAAGTCTTTAAGATTAGATTTTGATTGTACTAAATAACTTCGCTTTATCTGTGTGAGCTCGTAGACCTAAGATTTGTATAGATTATATGTTTGATCTTCAGTTAGATAACTGACCTACTATTATTATATCGCCCTGATATTATAAGGTCAGAATTATGATTAGTTCTTTTTTAAATAAATGTTGTATGAAAAAGAAATAACTCCTACAGCATTTTTTGTTTTAATAAATTTTTATTTGTATTAAATTTTATTGTGAAATTTTTAAGTAAATTTTTATTTAAATGCAATTTAAACGCATTTAAGTGCGATTTACAATGATATTTCTTTCGTAAGTCAACTAATATACCAACTGTTTGAGCATAGTTTTCAATTCTACGCTAGCAAAAACAAACTGAAGTGGTTGCATTTGTCTTAAGTGTTGTGAGGTATTCACTTTATACTAATTTTCTTTTGTCATTATAACCCTTATGTTTTGTTAGTTTAAAATAATGTTAACATTATTTTTTAGAATATCTTAAGCGGAACAAAATTTTTTAAGTGTTTTGTAGTTACAATACATTACAATAAAAAAAACTAAATAAATTAGTTAAAATACAAATTATTATTAACAAAACTAGTTACCACTAATATTTAATTTTAATTAATAATATAAATAACATAGTTTTCTAAAATATTATTTGACCCATATTGTAAAAAATAAAAACTACTGTAGAATGTGAATCATCGAAATACTCATCAAAATTAAATGAACTATCTTAAAGCAAGCACAGATTAATTCAAATTTTGAATTATGTGTTTAAATACAAATTTAAGTTTTATGAATAAAATGTTTACTGTTAATATTTTAAAACAGACAAAACAAAAGGTGTTACATTTTAACGAAAAGTGTATTGATTGCTTAACAAGGTATAAACATCAGTCTAATTAAATTAAATCAGTCCTTAGATTAGACAAATTAAAGCTAATTTGAAACTTGTATAACTTTTGAACTAAATGTTATTTACTACAATCAAAATTAGTAGTAACTTATTGAAAAAAGACACAAAGTTCTGTTAATTATACATTATCTCATTATCTTGAGTATGTCCTCTGTTCGCGAAGAAAGATACGAGGGTAATATACACTGTAGACGAATTTACAATAGACTAATCATTATTCAACTAAAATAATACCTGCTATTATTGTTTCAGATTGGTTGGAACATGTGGCTAAAAGCGGCAACATGTCGACAACTAACCACGACATTAGGTGATCTCATCGAAGGGTCGGAATACAAGTTTCGAGTCAAAGCCGAAAACCCTTATGGAGTCAGTGACCCGAGTGAAGAGTCTGACGTGGTCTTCATCCCTGACCCTAAGCGAGGGTGAGAACGTTTTCTGTCAGTATCTATCATTACAATAAGTTTTGCTCGTTGTATGGACCCTCAGTTTTATAAAACAATAACTCAAGTTCCTGTTTATTGTACTGTGGGTAGGTGGTGTAATCCACATTTGAGAGCCAGTACGGTTTTTACAATATCTGTTTTCCAGTAACAGGATTTTAAACAAGATTTCTAAAGGTTTAAATTTATTTACATTATTTATATATTTTTGTTTTAAATCATAAGTAAAACAGTCATACATAAAACAGAAGTGATTTATATTTTTCTAAAATTATTATTGTTGTACACTATTATCAGGAATCCAGGGACTGAGAAATTTGTTTATATATTGTCTCGACAGTCGTTGTTCATTAATAAAATATGTTTTAATAATACAGACTTCTTACAGTATACAGTGTACTTTACTACATATTTGATTTATATTGCAAGTTTTAAAAACTTAATATAAAACTTGTGAACACTGAAAGTATTCATAGTTCGCAACTCTGATTAACAAATAGTAAAAAAATTAATATATATTTGGTTAGCTTTAAACATTATTTCCCGTGTTCTTTCGTTTTTCATAAAACGAATATGAACAAGTTTTAAAATAGAAAACTATAAAATCATCTTTTGAAAATCATAACAGAAATAAATGAATTTATAATGTTTATATACTAAGATATATACAGTATTTTATAATTTTGCACTATACAAAAGTAAAGAGGGAAGAAGAGTGGCAGAGTTTAACCTCAATCATAGATTGCGTTAAACATATATAGTTACTGTCGATATTGTACTGTTCTATTCGCGGCTCCCCTGTGTTTATTAGTATCAATGGCGTAAAGTATAAACGTTATATAAATTAAATCTATAATAGGCTACAAATAATAAAAAATACCAAACAAATTTTAAGCACAGTTGTTATGATATCTTATATTATAATTTTCTTAACAAAACTTTTTACATTACTTTTTAATGTTTTAACAAGTAAAAAGGTTTTACAGTATGTATTTCCTACTAATTCTGAAGCATCTTGACCCCAGCATGTTTGTTATGCATGGGAAGTGTTGTTATTGTTATTGTTAAATTATAACGAACCATTTATGTAAATACTTGTGTTATAAACATAATTCAATTTCAATAAAGAACATATTTCTTAAATGTGTGTGTTTTTTTTTGACCTTTCAAAGAGTAGGTTACACTAATTGCATTTCGTGTATTATTAGCATAACACTATTTAGAAATATAACAAAATGTATAAAGTGAATACACATTATTAGTTGAGACATGAATCGTTAATTTATATAATATTAATAACAAATGTATAAAAAATAATTTTGTGAAACCGTATGTCATTATCTATATATCATACAATCTAAACAACTAAGGACAGAGATTGATTTATAATCAGTTTGTAAATATCCCATCTACAATTTCTGATTAAAATTTAACTATATGCTGTATGATTCATTTTTTGCATATCGTTAGTTGTTGCTGTTTTATTTTAACCAGACATGAAACTAAACAGCAGGTTAGCTAGTGTAAAGTGAATACACACACATTCGTCTTTATTGCTGCTGTTAGGAGCCGCAATACGAAACAAAATTTTAGTATTTCATCTTCATTAAAAATAATTTGTACAGTTTGCAGAATGTTTAAATATGAAAATGCACTTTCTAAAGTAAATCTAAAGTGCTAAACATTTAAATTGTTTAATTATTTATTTATCTCTGAAGCGGAAAAAACAATGCGTTCTAAATTATAGACTATGTTGTTTTACAGGTTACTGGAACCTCCAGAACGTAACCATATGTCATTAGACAGTGAATACGCTATCGAACAGTGGCTTGAAGAAACTAAGCGTCCTCTAGAAAAGTCTTCTAGTCCCACTCGTGATGACCAGTATAGCGTGAGAAAAAACAAAAAGAAACGTGGAGTCGTATCTGTATTACCGGATGAAGGTCAGCAAAAATCACCTGTATTACAAATAATAACCAAAGGTCCAATTAAAGCGACATTCAAATCGATTCACAGTGAAGACAGCATGTCACCTGCAATGACTCCAGAGCCACAGTACCTGGTAGAACCAAAACGGATTCTGGATTCTGATTACCCGGTAGTGCCGAAGCGGAAAGCAAAGAGTGACAAGAAAACAGAACTAAACGAAGATAAAGTAAAACAGATTGCCCAAGAACGAAAGAAGAAGACTAATAATGATAAGTCGCCAGAAGAAGATAAATTGTTAGGGGTTCGAGGAAAAAG
>JAGFPH010000244.1:612530-626232 GCA_018207615.1 Philaenus spumarius | reverse complement strand
AAGTATTTATTTTTACATTAACTTATTAATACAATTGTTATTAATTAATTTTCTTTTCCTTAATGCAGATTATTTGCGAAAAAATGAATTCCTTACAAGTTTGGAAGAGAATGATGCCGTTGCTCCTCCGATGTCACTGTCAGCGCCAGAACTTGGTTCCGGAGAAATTCTTGAATTTCCTCCAATGAGATCAGCAGTCAGTTCTTCAGAATTACTTCACGAACTAACCATGTGTAGATTCTATCAAGATATTGCCGAAGAAGAATCACAAAAAGCCTTGAAAAGACGTACAAGTTTAGAAAGGCGAAGAAGTTTTGAACGTAGACCATCATCGAAAGGAAAAGATTTCATTATAAATGCCCCTAAAATAAAGTCATTTGAAGAAATAAGTAATTCGTTTGAGGATAAGGAAACCAAAGAAGATATTTTATTACAAACTCAAGAAATAGTAAAGAAAGGTAATAATATAGAAAATGTCAGAAGGAAAAATGTTAGTAGACCTATTTGGGCTAGTATGTCAACATCAAAAGAAAGCCTAGACAGTGTTCCAGAATATACAAAGGGTGGGAAATTCGTTGCTCAGAGTTCAGAAGAAGATTTAGAGTATGAAGACGAATCAATTGAGGAGGAAGAAGAAGAAGAATTTGAAGAGGAGGGTGACCTGACTGAAGCCGAAGCGGAAGAAATGCTGGATGAGTACACTAAACTAGATGATGGAGAGGGTATCGAAGACGATTACGAAGAAGATGAAGTTGAGTTTGATAACTACAATATGTTTGAGTCTGAAGAAGATATTCGACAGTCGGAACCTTTTCAAGAAGATACATATCACCCACGAAATATGATCCCGAAAATAGGTTCCGCTCAAGAAACTATAAAAATGCCTAATATTTCACTTAATCCAAAGATAGATGATAAGTTGGACTTTCTCCAAAAGTCTAAACCAATTCAAAAAGATCCGTCTCCGTTAAATATATCTTCAGATGAAACACAAGTAGCAAAAAATAATGACCCGATAAGCTCAATACCAAGGAAAGAAAAAGGTAAAGACGAAAAAATTAACACCAATAACAAAATATTATCTTCAAATATAAAAACATCTTTAAATAACAACGAACTTAAAAGCAATGAAAAGACTGATTTAGAAAATAAAAAATACCTTAATAACGAAAAGAACCGTGCACGCAATACTGATCTACATATCGTAATTCCGTCACCTGTCCTTTGCCAGGATGGAAGACAAACTCCAAGTACTAGCCCAATCATGCCAAAACCTATTTTAAAAATAAGAGATCACTCTCAAGAGAGACCTTTAGAACCGGTTGTTAAGCGAAATAAGTTACAGGCGCCAATTGCCGATGTAGAACCTGAATTAAATATTGTATCTCAGGCCAATTCTCTTAACTATGATACAAGTAGTTTAAAACTTAGAAAAAAAACTGTACGAATTGAAGAGCCTGAAGGAAGAGTGAGCAAATCATCAGAAAGTATAGAGAATGAAATGGGAATCTCAGCTGCAGAGGTTGCTCGTAACAGACGAAGGAGGTCCGGTTCCCTGGGAGAGGATGCTGATCCATTGAAAATAGTAATCAGTCATTACAGCGATATTGTTGCAGAATACGGGAAGACGAAACGAACTCCATCTCCAAAGTATTTAAATTACGAAGAACTTCGTGCAGCAGCTGAGAAAGAAGAACCAACCCAAGGTGATTTAGAACAAATAGACCAGAAAGGGAAAAAGTCAAATTTTGTAGAAGAGGAGGGAGAAAAGGTGCCTATAATAGAATCTTTAGGAAGTACTGCCTCATTGCCTACAGAGCTAACAAATGAAATATTAGAAACCTGTTCTGTCAAGGATTCTCCTGAAAAACCATTAAATGTAGTAACTATGCGTCAATACACTGTTACAGAAAGGAAAATGCATTCATTTTTTGATTTCATTATGGATTTTGCATTGTTTTTAGTAGCTTGTTGGTTATACGCATTTAAAGATGAGCGCCTTGCAATACCTATTATTCTTTTGTTGATTTATAGACAAACATTTGAAGCAATAAGAAAAAGATTGCCTTCACGTTGGAGACGAAAATGACAAAAAATATCTGTACGAATTTTATACGAAATTATACGAACTGTATAAGTTTTTTTTTTACTATGCAGGCTTTAAATAATTCGTACTATGGTGTAAATAAATAATTAATTTTAGCACATTCAAATAATTATTTTATAGCTTACATTTAGATCCACAGTCCAAGTTTTATTAAAAAGTCAAAATCAGATGTTTTTATAATTACCTTAAGCTCATTCTAAGCTAACTTTAACAACTCATTAGTTCTTAAACTTTGTTACATTGCGGTATTTTTATTAGTCGGGCTTGCTACGCCCATCTGGTTCACTGATACATTATTTATGATGTTATAATAAAATATACACATCAAAACAAAAATTGTACATAAACTGTAACACAAAAGTATCGTCTTTCTTCTATAGTTTTTAAAGTCATCCAAATGAAAACTAAACAAATCTTTAGTTTAAGTTAATTGTGGAACCAATAATATACTTTGATTATATTACAAGAAATAATAAAATCAAATTGTGCTTTTAAAGCAAACAAAATACCGCATTGTAGCAAATAATTTAATTTGGAATACTTTATTTGTATTTAAACGGATGTCTCAACACGAACGAAATAAATCTAGTATAGGCCCTACTCGTGTACAAACAGCATTCAATTAATCGCATTCAGTAGTGAACATTTTCCTAATTATGTTAAAAGGGTACGATAGATTTTCTTGGAATGGTTATAATCAATAAAATAAAATAAAATAATTAAAATATTGTAACAAAACTAGAAATATTCAACAAAATAATATTTAGTTCATTTTAATGATTTAGTCGTACTAATGATGCAAGAAGTTTTCGATATTACAGAATGAAGATGATATTATAAAAGACAACATCAAATGTCTTTTATTTTCAAGTATGTCAAAATCTAATATTTAAGGGTATGTTAAAATGCTATAAATCTAGCCTATATTTATATTAAGGTAATTAATGACTTATCTATGTTTATAAAATCAAATATCACAAGGGTAACTTTATGAGATAAATTTATTGAAATTAATATATTTATTTTAACGTGCTTATAAATTTTAATTTTAATTACAAGATTTTGGGAAAATGTTACTTAAATCGTGTTTTTTAATCAGACCTTTCTAGTGTGCTCCCTCATCCGCCAACCAGCAGATTATAGATATCATATTAAACAATTCTTAATAATACTTTCAGATGTAATTTAAGTGTCAAATATATATATGTATTCAAAGTATATATAATTTGGATAAGTCTGCGAATTTTTTAAGTTTAAGAATGATTTATATTATATAATTGAAGTTGTTGAAAGTTTATTTTGTTTTTTACATATGTTATATTGTAATAAAATACACGATGTTTACATCTCAATTATACGTTTTAACCTAACCTAACCTAACCTCAGATAAAACACTCTAACTCCATTGCTTAACCGAACAACTTTAATTTGAAGAAAAAGAGCATAAACAGTAGTTTAAACCTGTAAACAAATAATTATAAAGTGTACGAAATAGATCCAACATTTCGACTAATTTCACAACGGTGAAAGAAATTTTAAACCTAAAATATTCTAACATTTTAAATGGCATAAAGGCCAAATTAAACATTTAAATACTTAATATTTAAATAATAAACACTATAACATAAATGGAATATATATATTCCTTAAAACACGCCACAGGTAAAAACAAACTAAATACATGTATAGAACACCAAGTTTGATATATAATTAAATAAAAGAAATTGCATTTTTAGTAATTATATATTTGCCCTAAACTCGACCGTGGAAGGAGTACACATTTACAAACAATTCAATCTGAAGTAAATTTGTTGGTCGACTGCAGCTCTTACATTGACTATGTTTATGATAAAACCAATTGAAAACATGTCTTAAAATTACACGTTCTGTCAAAATATGTACGTTTATGTCTAGTTGGACTACATCATACTAAGAAGTTTAATCTTATTCTTTGTATTTTAATAAATCACTAACAAGGGTGTTCGCATGTATGAATAATTAAATGACAGGAATGTCGGATAAATATTTCAAGTTCCCAGGCACAAAAACGCAGAGTAAATTTCATCCAAATCGATTTACGATTCCCATTTAGCCCTTCATACGTAAACAGTAATCGCAAAGAACCACTTATTGCACCAGTTTGATACTCGTACCTCCCGAACCGATGAGCAAATGAAAAATCAGGTTTGAAGTATAATTCACATATTAATAGCACATTTTACTTAAAATATTAGCAACGAAAAATATTTTACGCCTTACGCTCAAATAATTGAAATGCAGTTGGTTTTTCTTTCCTGTATGCAGGGTGTTTGAAAAATAACTGTTTAAAAATATGTACTAATTTAATGGTGAAATTAATGAAAAACTACATTAACGAGAACATAAAATGAAAGATAATAACTTCAAGTTGTTTTAATGTTAGTAAACTTCAACGTGGGATCCATTTGTTGCCCTACACACATCCTTGCAACAGTCGGCGAGCGTCAACATCAAAGAAGTGGACCAGCCCTTGTATTCTATAGCCCTGGTATTGACGCATAGTTACTACATTTAATGGTTTTTCATGAGAATCCTTGACAGAACAGGTTTCTAATATTTCATTTGTTAGATAGAATACAAGGGCTGGACCAGTCCGCCAAGGAAAGCGTTCCCGCCACTGCCACTGTGATGACGTCACGGTGGTAACAACTGCTCCATTCCCAACGCTTCTTATAAGTATTTCTGCTACAATAATTTCAATTTCTTAGCAAAGCTGTAACATTTTTATGATGCGCTCTTCTTTAGTTTTAGTATTGACTCTACACAAAGCAATAAATAGACTGTAAACAATAATTAGTCTAAAGATATAAGCAGAAGACAGGTTTACAATAAAACTAAACTAATTCGTAGGTAATAAACCGATGTAGTGTACTAATGTTAGCATACTTTTAATTTGATTCTCTGAAACATTTCTGAAAACTAAATATGAAATTGAACATAATGTGCCACATTATTGAAAATATTTGTATTTATTATAATTAACCACCAAAACTTGAATGTTATACTGCAGTTTAATAAAACATGTGTAATACTTATAAAATAAAACACATAAAAGATATAAATACTTACACATAATGAGTAGCTTATATGCAGATATGCACATGACATAACAATTACTGCTGAAATAAAATATATACAAAAAAAACTGCTTTATAGAAATTTTCCTTCCCTAGGCCTTAGGGAATAGTTAATTTAATAGTTGAATTTAAACAATTGAACTATTTAAATTTAAATTGATACTGAGCAATTTAATTTAGTCTAGAAGTTTAACTTAAAATTATGTTTAATTTTGTCATCAATAATTTTATTACTCTAGGTTTAAATTTCATTATAATTATTTGTATATTATACATTTATTTATATCTAATTATTCTGACAATTTTAAGTGCATTTTGCTAGTAAAGATTTTTTTGAAACATTTTAACTTACAGTTGCAGAAGAAATTACTTGATGACCTTGGTAACTTTTTAACATAAAGTAATCTCGCTTGCAACTCTTACATTAAATAAATAATATTTTGTAATGTTTATTTTAATTTGAAACTGATTACTTTAAATTTGTTGTTTTTAAATGTTGGGTTATCAATAATTACCGGTGCTCTAAGTTTAAATCTTATTTTTATTTATATATTATATATTTATTTATATCTCATCATTCTGAAAATGTTTGATTTAATGTATTTTGTTAGTAAAAGTGTTTCTTGGAATATTCAAGTAACGCTGCAGACAATATTACTTGATAATCTTGGTAACATTTCATAAAGAAATCTCGTCTACAAAACATTAAATAAATAAATACTTTGCTAAACATATAATTTAGGTAATTGTGTGTATTGTATAATTGTTTAAAGAAATTCATGGAATGCCTCTTCGAGAAAATTTGCATTGAATATGCGTCAAAAGGCGAAAATCTCGCGGAATTTAAAACCTTCTTTAAAAACGTGTACTGAGGAAAATAATTGCTCAATATTCACCAAACTTGCTAAACATATAATTTAGGTATTGTATAACTTTTTTAAGAAATTCATGGAATGCCTCTTCGAGAAAATTAGCCTTAAGGCGAAAAAGGCGAAAATCTCGCTGAATTATATACCTTCTTTAAACACTTGTACTGAACAAAATAATTACTCAATATTAACAAAATTTGGTAAACATATAATTTAGGTGGTTGTGTGTATTGCATAATTTTTTTAAGAATTATCATCTGCAACGTTATATCAAATAACACGTGAGAGCTAAGGCCAACCGTGTTACACGGCGTGTCATGGTACCAGAGTGACGTCACAAAGGAGGGGGGCAAGAGGAAGGTTGGAACAGTCGGCGAGCGTCAACATCAAAGAAGTGGACCAGCCCTTGTATTCTATATCCCTGACACACATCGATACGATATTCCACTTCTCACCAGGTAATCACCAACATAGCAGGTGTAACAACTGTATCAACCGTCGCGATGATTCTTTGCCGTAAATGGCTGATGTCAAGGATCTTTTCAGCATAAACAACATTTTTAATGTAACTCCAACATAATTTAATGTAACCCATTTTAACTACGGAGTTCATTATTATTTAATGAACCCCATAATAAATCAAGTAGGGTTATGTCTGGGCTATGTCTAGAGGAGGGGGGGGGGGGTATTTTGTTTGGTCAACAGTTCTCGGTCGACCTGGCTGTTTCACTTTCATAACACAGCCGGTTTCCTTGAAAGAGTTTAGCCAATTACAAATAGTTTTTGCTGTAGGGGGTTCACCACCACATGACGTCTAAAATTACATTCCACTGTTATAACAGATTCAGTTTGAACAAGCCAAATAGCATACTGCGCCTTCGTTTGCGGAGTAGCCGAAGTGAGCGATGGTGCCGTTATTCTCAAGGTCAAGCAGGCCTGGCAACTGCAGGAACTGACTTCCCGCATTTACGTAAGCAAAACTTGGACAGTTAATGAATCAAATAGCACAAACTATAGAAGAGTGCATGTCACTATGCACATATTCTAGGCCAAATTAAAACTAGGGAGTTTTTTCAAACATCTTATATATATATATATATATATATATGTGCTTAGCTTCAGGTATCTAGCTTCACAGTAACTATACGAATATTATTTAGTTGCATAAGTAGTTATCCCATTTCACCCATTAGTTTGATGTTATTGAAATGCAAATGGTTTTTCTTTTTTGTCTATCTCGTAAGAATAATGTATACCAAATGTCAGTTCACTAGGTTGTAGGCAGTTAGTGGAATTTATAATTATTTGCTGTATTGTGGTAGTTAACACATTTTAACTACATAGACGGGTTTGACGGAAATTTGATGGATTTTTTTCCTGTAAAATTTACTAAATAAATGTATCAACTCTAGTGAGCACAAAAGAACTCTGTAGTTCTCTACACAATTTCAGCTCTTGATTCTCATGTTAATTAAAGGTCTATTGTTTTATGGTAGTTTCCTAATAATTTTAAACCTCTCAAATGTAAGTTATCAAAGCAATTTTAATGGCGTTTTTAATCTAAAATTTGGTCCCGATCCATCAAATAAGGGTATGGGTGTGCACAGGGAACACACACAAATTGGATAATACACACTAACCCCCCCCCCCCCCCCCCAACCCCCACACACACCCTCACACACATACCCCCACACAGACAATTAACCTTTGCACTTATTAAAGCAAATAATTGAAATTAGAGTTGGAAATAATAATTAAATAAACTCCCATGTTTAGATTCTAAGCATAAAGTTAATAATACGCAGTGTATAAAAGAAGGTTCCACGCCTTTGCTTTTATCCATAAAATATGTAACTTATTAAAGCTTTGTTAATATTATTAAATTATGAATTCAACTAAACATGATTAAAGTTTTAAATAACCGTAGTGAAAAGAGGTACTTTAATAATTATTGTTGTTAATATATAAATAAATTAAACATAGTTTAAAATTTTAATAATGGTTTATATAAATGGTTAATGTAATTTCGTTTGCATACATTAATTAATTGTAACTATTTTCGAATTTAAAAGCTTGAATGTAAACGCTATTCATTGTTTGAACATCCTATTCACAATCTGTTTCCCAAATAAAGGACTATATACAGAGTGTCCAGTAATTAGATGTCAAACTTAGGGGAATAGTTCTATGGGTCAAAATAAGAAAAAAAGTTCACATAAACATAGGCCCGAAAATTCTCCGTTTCCCAGATATCCGCCATTTTGTTTTTTGTACAAAATAATTCATATCTAGAAAACGGTTTGACTGAATGAGTTCAAACTTGGCATGAAGCTTAAGCTAACAATGATATATCTCAAGAAAAATAATCGATACCATCGAATGGTGCCTTTCAAAATGGCGGCTGTTTAAAAATTTCAAACCTAAATAACTCAAATACCGTACATTTTAACGAAAAATGTCAAGATACATTTTTTGTAGAAGTTTTGATTTCCTATCGTATGATTTAACTGCAAAAACAATCGAATGAAGGATAATAGTTAAGTTATGTGTAATAATTGGTTTGTTCAACCCGGCATACTATACCAACACAGTAAACACAGCAATATTGTATGTACATTTGCTGTCATTCGTTGCGGTTTTTTTAGTAATTTAGGTTTGAAATTTTCAAACAGCCACCATTTTCAAACGCATGATTGGATTTAGTTGCTTATTTTTTGTTAGATATGTCATTGTTAGGTTAAACTTCATGTCCAGTTTGAACTCAATCAGTTAAACCGTTTTCTAGATTTGAATTATTTTGTACAAAAAACAAAATGGCTGATATCTGGAAAAAAAGCTTTTTCGGGTATATGTTTATACAAACTTTCTTTCTTATTTTCACCCACATAACCATTCCCCGAAGTTTGATCCCGTAATTACTGGACATCCTGTATATAAAACTCCTATTTATAGCTATTTAAAGCTTAATCCTATATTACGACAAAACAACAACGAAATGAGGCCTCAGATTTTAAAGTTTCCATACCATATTGTATGACCAAGGATATTTCTAGAGTAGGCAATAAAGTATTTATGGAGCTGGAGGAAAGGAATACTATATTTCAACATTATGATTATTAAACATCACACAAAACTAAATTCTATGTGAATGTGATTTTAGAATTATAAGAAAGGAACTCTACTATTTAAGCAAAATGTATAGTAATAAGAGAAAGGGGTTGTCCGTCTGTTTGTTTGTGTTATGTATGTATGTGATGTCCTTCCAAAAATACGGAAAGCAAAGATCCGAAACATTGATGGTTGAAAGGGGGCCTGAATGCACCCAGAAACCAAATTTTATATTTTTGCTTTTTTCAAATAATGAGCAAAACACACAAATTTAATATTTTAATTAAACTCTATGAAATACTATAAAACTACAGATAAATGGAGCCCATGCTTTGTGCGTTAATTAAGAATCAACAGTACCTTGAGGATACTTGAAAACAAACCTCTTTATAATGCTATCCATACATTGTACATTAAGTCATGTGAACGTAAAGAACAGCTTGAAGGTGACTGACGCAGTATACTATTTAGAATTAATTATATATTTATCAATAATTTATAAACTTTATACGGCGTGTTTTTAATCGGGACTACAGGTTGACCTCGAATGATACTCCAAATAGTTGAACACTGCGTCCGCTCTGCCCTCTATCTCGAAAATGGTTCAAGATATAAAAAAATGTTTAAACAAAAGTTGTAGAGAATTTAATCCTTTTTGACCTTTGACCTTGGAATATCTGTAATCGCAGAGACCCTACGAAAAGTAGGTATTAATACAAATTTTAGGGTGTCGAAATAAAGGTTTATACAAGTTTATAGCTGACTATCTCTCATTCCGAGGTGAAACCCCTAATATTCCTGGCCTAATAGATCATAGTGCTAATTCAATGATTATTAAATGTTAATTAACCAAAAATGTCTTAAAATGGAAGTAGATCTGTAATATATAAAATGCATTCGTTAAACACAACTAGCCTACTTGCTTAATACATATAGCCTATGTGTTCTGTGCACAAGTATTAAAATTGCCATTAGTTACTTCATGAATCTTATTTTTTTTACGGTTAAATTTATTAGTTTTCTTTTACAACTATTCTTTAGAATGTACACACAACAATTATTAAGACGAAAACCTAAAAGTGCTTTTCTCTTACGAGAAGACGGGTGACAATGTTCTGAAACTTGACCAGTGATGATGACCAAAATGGATATTGTAAACTTCTTCCTCACCCAAAAAAATCCCACAAAGTCTTCCTCGTATGTACAAAAATGAAGCGATGAAAAAGAGTAAATAAAAAACGTGTTGTATAATATTTATTTATTTTAATGGAATCACCTGAAAAGTTCTGTACATTCAACTGACATAAACTACTGTGATAATTGTTTATGTACACTTGCCATTTTAAATCGTTTTAAATGTTTATTCAACATTAATCAAACCCATTGCTATAGCCAACCTAATGCCTTGAAAATCTCTATTGTTGTATAATTTTCGTTTAAACAAGTTTGTGTGACCTATTTATAAGCTAAATGCTTCTCCCATTTGTGTCGAGGTTTACATAAATGTATATCCCATTATGACTCTTTTAGCTTCATTAAATCTCAATTACTTCTACTCCCTGAACAAAGACAGATAATTATTTTACTTTTTAATTAAGTTTTAACTTCATATTTACCACAACGTATTGCAGTGTTGTCAACATTAAATAATAAAGTTACGTTAAAATGTTTTCATTAATTATCCTGTTAAATTGTAATTGTTGTTATGATGAATTTTATTTATACTTTAAGGCACTTAAATTGTTTGAAAGGTAGGTAAATAAATATGTAAAGGCTGGTTTATTAAATTTAAACTTCTGAAGTCATTAATATTTTGCATATAAAAAATAGTTACGAGACATTAATTTAAATAGTTAAAATTATTCCTAACACAGTTGATGTTTTAATCCCGCTGAAAGGTATTACAAATTGACTTAATCATTTTGATTATTTGTAATTGTTTTGGTTAATTTAAGACATAAAATATTATGGGAGTATGTGTACAGGAATTTAATATGTGTAGTTAATATTGAGGCACATGGTAGTGCGCCAGATCAAGTTCCGGCTTGACACACAATGTGTTCACGAACAAATTCACACTTTATTTAACTTTTAATGACTTTTCTCTACTTAACGATAACTTATGAAATTTTAACATAGATTTCATATAAAATGCAGGCCTTTATATTATGCTACATAAACATTTTGAAATATTTACGATAAACATTTTTAAAACTACCGGAGTTCAAAATCTCAAAATTGTACTACTTACTCGATTTTCAATTTTATGAAGCACTTCCCGATTAAGTGGAGACTTTAAATTTGGCATGGTCATAGTCCTTAAGGTAATAGTAATTGCAGGTTTCAGGGAGGGGATTTAGATAAATTTTGAACATTTTCGTTTGTAAGATTTGTAAATTTCTCACCATCATGATTCAAACAATCCTTCTTATGTCTTAAAACATAATTTAAAATCAACCATCTGTTTGATTAAACATTAAACTTAATGATTTTAATCCATGAATCAGTGTGAAGTAAACTATTCCCGCATGTCAGTCGTGAAATTAATTGGATGGAAAATTTTTAAATTAAAGGAAATAATTAAACTTAGAAAAATGGAGTGAGATCCTACAAAAATATGAATTTGAAAAACAAGGTCAAGTCCCTAACTAAAATAATTATGTCTGTAGCCTAAAAGTTGTGAGATTGAAAATGTGGTAAAGCCCTTTGCTCAATAGAGTTATATATAGGTCTACAGTTTAAGTGTTAGCCTACATGGCGCTATAAACGTTTAAGAATGAAGTGTATAAATGCAATAGTTCAATATATAATTACCTAATTAGTAGATTAAGAAGAATAAAACGGTTAAGGTGGCCTGAATAAACTGTATAGGCCTATGGGATTTTAGTAACTAAATGTTGTTTGTTATAGTGAATAAATATATTATATGCTTATTTTAGTATGCATTAGGACGATATGAGCCCATATTGTTTTAGGATCCTAAAATGTTGTATTTTTTACTTCCTATTCGTACTCAGCTACTCCCTTCAAAAGTGAACAATAAAACGTGTTTTTTGTTTGTTTATGCTTCGATTAACACGTCTATTTGAGCCCAAAATCTAAAATTTAAAAAATTAAATGTCTTTCTTGTGTTTACTGCAAAATCATTAGATTGTATGTTCAGACAAAAGTTTTCGCCCGAAAAGACAATTTCAATGTTTCAATTATTTCCGGCTCAAGTGTTTAAAGAACAATATATATACCAAATAATGTATTCCGTTTGGATGTAATCACCAACTTGAAGTTTCTCAGAGAATAGAAGTAACTAGTCGCATAATTCAAGTTTTGCTTATCCTATTGATCTTAAAGACACGCCCACTCTGAGGTTACAACTTCTATTGTTTCCCACCCTTTTCTACTACGATTAAACTTCTTTAGCAACAGTGATTTGATTCCCTGATGTAAAACTGATTCGGTTATTTCTTCCTTTGGTGTTAATTTCAAAGGCTGCTGCTATATAATTAACAGTGAGTTAAGTTCTAATATAATTATTTTTTACTGAATAAATATTTGAAAGCAATTTATTGGTGTATTTTAAAAAGCTCTACAACATAATAGGCTATTTAAACAAAATGCATTAAATATTTATAAAACAGCAATAAATTTAAATCATAACGTATAAATTTAATACTTTTATTTTTTAAACCAATTAGATATATGTACTTTTTTGTTGTTAAAATCGATTAGATAGCTTTGATTAGATAAAACATTATTATAGTCACTGAAAATAAAAATCTTGGAAGTATATAATGTTATTCATGGCTAATATAAGAAATAAACTATAAATAATAATAAATGTTGTAATACATCTACTTATATAAAGCTAGACGGTAACACTGATTCATTGACATTAATTATTAGGCACTTCCCGTAATCGGACCCCCCTCAACCTTATACTTGAATTAAAGCTCTCGACGAGAAACTTTTGGGAAAATTGCCAGAAGTTAACATTTTTCAATTTTGGAAGCACCCTTTGGGAGGGAAAGATTTTTTCAATTTTTAAATTTTTTTCTTTTTTCCACTTTGAGCGCGTTTAGTAAGAAAACGGTAAGAGATAGCAAAAAATGTTAAATACAAAAGTTGTAGAAAATTGTATTTCAGACCAACGATTTTTCATCAGATTTAAGATCCAATCATCCATTTAGTCACTATTCATCCGAGAAGGGAAGCTCCGCCCAAGGTCCTTATAGCTAGACGATTTCACTCATTCACTGACATTAACTATTAGGCACTTCCCGTAATCGGAGCCCCATCAACCTTATACTTGAATTAAAGCTCTCGACGAGAAACTTTTGGGAAAATTGCCAGAATTTCACATTTTTTAATTTTAGAAGCACCTTTTGGGCGGGAACGATTTTTTCGATTTTTTGAATTTCTTCATTTTCCCACTTTAAGCCAATTTAGCAAGAAAACGGTAAGAGATAGAAAAAATGTTAAATACAAAAGTTGTAGAAAATTTAATT
>JAGFPH010000244.1:589103-612316 GCA_018207615.1 Philaenus spumarius | reverse complement strand
AGAAACTTTTGGGAAAATTGCCAGAATTTGACATTTTTAAATTTTGGTAGCACCTTTTGGGCGGGAACGATTTTTTAGATTTTTTAGATTTTTTGAATTTCTTCATTTTCCCACTTTGAGCGCATTTAGCAAGAAAACGGTAAGAGATAGAAAAAATGTTAAATACAAAAGTTGTAGAAAATTTAATTTCAGATTAACGATTTTTCATCAGATTTAAGATCCAATCATCCATTTAGTCACTATTCATCCGAGAAGGGAAGCACCACCCAACGTTCTTAAAGCTAGCCGGTTTCACTGTTTACTGACATTAATTATTAGGCACTTCCCGTAATCAGACCCCCCCTCAACCTTATACTTGAATTAAAGCTCTCGACGAGAAACTTTTGGGAAAATTGCCAGAATTTGACATTTTTTAATTTTGGAAGCACCTTTTGGGTGGGAACGATTTTTTCGATTTTTTGAATTTCTTCATTTTTCCACTTTGAGCCCATTTAGCAAGAAAACGGTAAGAGATGGAAAAAAATGTTAAATACAAAAGTTGTAGAAAATTCAATTTCAAACTAACGATTTTGCATCAAATTTAAGATCCAATCATCCGTTCAGAAGCTATTCACCCGAGAAGGAGCTCCGGCACACAATCTTTCAAATTTCCCATGTTAATCTTATGGAGATAATGTTTAATGAGTTTGAGTCAGCTACCAAATAAAACAGCTGATTTGTGCTCGTTCACCTATGTACAAACGAGCCAAAGATTAAAAAAGATTCTTTAGCGAACTATCCAACTGCGAGCGAAGCGAAGCAGCCATCTTAGGCCGAAGGCCGAGGCGGGGTTGGGACGCGAAGCGTCCAGGGGCAGAGCCCGTAGTTTATATATATATATATATAGTTAAGATAAATCTAAACTATATTTGGTATAAATTTTATAGAGCAAGAGCCCGTGACGATCAGGCGTTCCTTATGTCATAAAAGTTCAAAGTTTCTGTGTGTATGTTCCTAATACAGGTAAAAACGATCCCCGACTATGAAGTTTGGATCACGGTGACTTTGACAGGTAGCAAAGGTGTATAAAATTGCACCTCAAATTTTTTAAAGTATAAACCTCAGTTTTCACATATTTTATTTGGAATAATATTAGAAATCACGTCGTCTATTTGTCAGACACTTAGTACAGTTGCAACCCCCTGTCAGACACCCTTAAATTGTATAATGAATTATAATTATACTTACGTCATAGTATAAAAGCTGAATTTTATATATGTTACTTGAGGAACTATTAAAAGATGTTTCCTCAGTAATCAGACAGTTTTTTTCCTGTATTAGGGGCAGAAACACAGAAACTTTCAGGTTTTATCACACAAGGAACTTATCAAAGATCGTGGAGGACTCTTATACTATTAATTAGTACAGTATTTCCAATTAATTAAAAGTTCGACTGTAATCTTTTTAAACACACCTTTTAACTTCAATAACCATTGTTTTCATTTTTATAAATAATAAAAAATGATGCGAATTTAAACTTTTAAAATATTTAGTTCATTTGAACTTGACAAATTTAATTTTCACAATAAGACAAAAAGTATGTTTGATAACTAGAATCTGTGTTGGGAGCACATGACTAAAGGAATGTTGGAAAGTTATATTTATACTTGTGTGAAAGGAGGGTTTCGAGTGATGAATGCATTGAACGGCACATCGCCAATAGTAGTAGACTATGTACTACACAGCACACAGCAAGAAAAGTAGAATTGTATTGGAATTTATCTAGAATGTCTTGTTTAACAATTAATGTTATTTAAAATCCTGTATATAATTAATTTCTGCATACAATCAATTCTTAAGATTTAATTCAATAACCGAGAAGATGTCAAAAGTTGTATCACTATTTTATAAATCAAACATTATTGTAAGCATTTATATAAATTATAAGAACAAATGTCACTACAACGTCAAATTACAAACTCAAATTAAGTAAAATAAACACTTATGAAGTAATTCGTGAATGTCGATTGTTCTGTTTTAGTGTGAAATGTGTTCGTTAATTCTGATTTCTCCGTTTTAGTGTGTAAAGTAACTAGTGAATTAAGACTTTTCCAGTTTGTTTTGTAAAGCAACTAATGAATTACGACTTTTCCGTTTTAGTTTTTAAAGTAACTCGTTAATGCTGATTTCTCCATTTTAACGTGTAAATTAATTATTAAATTACGGCTTTTCTGTTTTAGTTTATAAAATAACTGTTAATGCATATTTCTCTGTTTTAGTTTGTAAAGTAACTAGTGAATTATTATTTTTAGCTGAATTTTTGAAGAAAATAAGAGCTATTACACTCGACCCAACTTGAAA
The DNA here is from genome assembly GCA_018207615.1 of Philaenus spumarius. Lineage (NCBI taxonomy): Eukaryota > Metazoa > Arthropoda > Insecta > Hemiptera > Aphrophoridae > Philaenus > Philaenus spumarius. The sequence continues at coordinate 609,976 of JAGFPH010000244.1, read as the reverse complement.
ACGGTTCGTCGGAGGAGGGTAAAACTTCGTTTCTATCCGTTTCAGACCATTTGGAGACGATACCCAAAATTCATTACATTATATATATATATATATATATGTGTGTGTGTGTTTTACTCCCGGTTTGATAAGTGGTAGTAAATATGCTTCAAAATTTATGATTTTTTAGTGAAAGGGTCCTAGTAGGATTCTTCAGATACACTTTTTTTTTCGATCCGATTAAAAATAGCGAAGTTATACCGATTAATCGTTTTTGGGTAGGGATTTAAGTGTATATAAATATATGGGTTTTTCCCACCTTGATAAAATGGTATTAAATATGCTCCAAAATAGCTGAAATTTTAGTAGAAGGATCCTTGTAGGGTGTCCCAGACACTGATATTTTTATTTTTCGATTTTATACAAAATGGCGCCTTGTTTGATTCAAACCAAAATAGCCAAGTTAGAGCGAGGAAATTGCATTATTTCTCCCATTCATAAGCCAGTGAGCAGTTATTGAGCTATATCGTTCGAAAGGTAATTAAATTTACTACAACCCTGTGCAAAGGTATTTCAGGTACAGTCCCTGGAACAAGGAACAAAATTTATAGGAAGCTCCCGATAAATAATTTTTTTCACTATCCATGTCAGGTTTTTGCGCAATTTCTCCCACTCATAAACCCGTGTGCATTTTGTGAGCAATATAATTTGAAAGGTAATTAAATTTACTACAATCCTGTGCAAAGTTATTTCAAATACAGTTTCCGGAACAAGGAACAAAATTGATAAAAAGATCCCGATAAATGTTTTTTTCATTATCAATGTAAGGTAATTACGCAATTTCTCCAATTCATAAACCCGAGTGCAATTTGTGAGTTATATCATTCGAAAGGCAATTAAATTTACTATAATCCTGTGCAAAGGTATATTTGGAACAGTTTCCGGAACAAGAAATGAAACTCATAGGAAACTCTCATTATAATATAATACTAGTTATTCCCTGATAATAAAATTCGGCTATAGTAATGCGGCAGTGCTAATTACGGTTTTTGTTTCTTGTTTTGTTTTAGTTTGTAAAGTAACTAATGAATACGACTTTCCGTTTAAGTTTATAATGTAACTCGTTAATGCTGATTTCTCCGTTTTGTTGTTTGTAAAGCAAGTAGTGAATTACCATTTTTTTGTTTTAGTTTGTAAAGTAACTAGTGAATTATGACTTTACCGGTTTCAGTTTTTTAAAGTAACTGGTAAATAACATATTTTCCGTTTTAGTTTGTAACGTAACTAGTTAATTACGACTTTTCTGTTTTAGATTATAAAGTAACTCGTGAATGTCGATTTTTCAGTTTTAATTTTGAAACTCGTTATTGATGATTTCTACGTTTTAGTGTGTAAAGTAACTATTAAATTACGACGTTTCCGTTTTAGTTTGTAAAATAACTTGTTAATGCACATTTCTCCGTTTTAGTTTTTAAAGTAATTCGTTAATGCTGAGTTTCCCTTTTTTAAATTTGGAATTACTATATATTTTAAAAATGGGATCAATTTTTAAAATACACAGTACGCATTTTTATGTCTTTATTTTATGATTTAAAATAACATTTAAAAAATCTGCAATTTAAAAAATGAAGATGAGACATTTGAATGAGTTAAGTAAATTCATAGCGACATTAGTTATCTTATGTTTTCTCGATAACTAAAGCTTATACTATAAAATAAGTGTAATGATTTCCAGTAGAGGAGATTTTTTAGATTTCAATATTATAAGGAGGACAACATTTTGAACAAATCCGTTCTCTAGAAACGTTGAACTCAATTAAGTCGTAATTTACATTTATATTATTCCTTCCAGGAAATCTTCTATTTTGAAATCTTATAACCGATCCACGTATTTTTGTATTTGTACAACTGTCACGTGTGACACAGTGAAGTGTAATAAATACAGTTCTAGTCCCAAGACTCTTACATTCTGATTTTACTCAGCTCCAGGACATGTTTACAGCAATAAGTTTCATGTTAACAGAAAGCTTTATGGAAGGGGGGGGGGGCAAAAAGAGAAATATGAAACACTCCCAGGATATATTCGGTTTTTTGTTTTTGGGTATATTAAATTTGAAACAAGGTATTAGTTACTTATTTGTCGCTACATAATGTGATATCCAATAGTATACAGCATTTCCAAAAAAAATATATGTTTTGTAGTTTTGGAACAAGTATTATTTGGTACATTTCGTATTCAGTGGTTATTGTTAAAACTATCTACGCATCAGTAGATTTACAAATATGTCATGTTTATTTATTTTTTACGATAGTCTATTGTTTTCCTCTTTTAATATAAATTGATTTTCAGGTTGTAAAATATTTGATCTATTGCTTCTGTATTAAGATAATTTATTTGGAATATTTAAAATAATTAAACTGCAATAAATAAAATCAATTAAGAACGTCTTTCAATACACCGTGTCTTTGCATAACCATCATCATTTATATCAATGAAATGTCGATTGTGTAGCTTTTTTGACCAACTTTTATATTCACTACATACGACAAATAGTAAGGTACAAACCTTTATGTATGTAAAGGCTAATTGAACGTCTCCAAATCAATGGTTGAGTTAGAGACTACAGCGCGCTTAGTTGTTTGTTCAGTCTTCGATTTAATTCCGATGTTTGCTTAGAACGGCATCTCTGGAATGAATTCCCATTCTTGGAAGAGAATTGCAATCTTTTCTTTCTGTATTGGCATGTGTAATATCTTACTGTAGTTCACTGAATCTGAAAGGTAATGAAATTCGAGTCAATTGAAATATTCTTTTCTTCAATTTTGTAACTTTTTATTTATTCTTAAGGACTTGAAATTATATTATAAAAACATTTTAGTCCAAGAATTTACATTTGTCACATTAGTTATACATATATTTAATAATATAAATTAATAATTATCGATAGAAGGTACACCGCCATTCTTAAAAATCATGAACTACTATGTGACGTAAGTCTAAACTATGTCTAATGTGACAATAAACTCTAAAAAAATATTATTATTTTGTTGTTTAATGTTTGTACTTAAAAATTGATTTGATTTACCTAAAGTGTGCGAATTAAAGTTCTGAAAAACTAATATTCGCAAGGAATGCTAGTTGCATACACGTACTTGGCTTTTTAAAGAATCCAAAACAAAGCTTACTCACTACTATAAAAACCCAACAACATTATAAGTCCAGAAGTTTATCTATTTACGTCTTACATTTACCTACGATGCATAATGTCACGCATCAAACGTTTGTTTGGCTGTAACTACATGTTTGGAGTATTGTTTTTGGGTCGAAAAATGTTTATCTCATGGAAATTTCTGCATATATTAAAAAAATTTGTAGTATCAAAAGCATTCAATTCAAGCGATAAATTGGTTTAGTTATCATTAAAAATTGCAAGGATGTTTTGCAAAGTTTTACTTAAATGTATCGTTTGTTGTTATTACAATGGTTTAAATGGACAAAGTTAGTTATAGGATGAAAAGTTTGAAGCAAATGAGGGAAACAGCTTGGAGCTTTTGTTAGCGTGATTGCGTGATAGATCCAGCGACCACATAAATAGACGGAGCATAGGCGCGTTCGCGCGGTGACATGACTCCCCCTAGTGCCAAGCGTCAGTAGGGCGTTTTCAGTCACACGACTCACATACACACAGTTGCTGTGCACTACTGCGGATGATGCATTGTGCGCCATATTACAATAATATATTGTTTAAAACGTTTCATTGTGTTGTAAAGCATTCCTACTTCCTGCATTGCACACGGTTGTTTCAAAAAGGGAAAAATAGATGGGATAACTTACCACAGGTGAGTTTATTTTGTTTAATTCTAGGAATATTAAAAATTTGAAAGTTTGTATGGATGTTTGAAATCGATAAACGCAAAAACTACTGGACTGATTGAGATGAAATTTTGCATGAACGTAGCTTACACATCAGAATAACATGTAGGCCTATTTTCATCTTCCTCCGACCTCAGAGCTGTGCCCCATTGGACATCAAAGTTTACATTTTATTCTTATGGAGTAGTGTTTTATTTGATTTATTATGTCACATGTATCTTTTCTTAATTCAATTTATTTAAAGAAACAGCTGTTATAAGGATTTTGTTTACAATGCTCATTTTTTCATTCTTCTACTTTATTTTTATTTATTTACTTCTTCTGCGGCGGCAATGCGCCGGGGTTCAAAGTTTAAATATAATTGTTATTGAAGTTTACTTTTGTTTATTTGTTGATATCAAAACATATGTTCAAATGTGATCTGTGGTTTAAATGAATTGATATATTTACCAAGATCGACAACAGAATGCAGCAAACACAAGATTTACTAGTCTGCGGGGGTAAAAACTAGTAAAGTATATTTTTATGATTTACTAGCTGGTTACCAGTTTTTCGTACGGGAATTTTAATATCAAGGCTTCTAAACCTAAGTAATAAAACCGGCTTAATGGCTGTATTTTATGCACAACAGCGGCTGCAGTTTACAAGAAACAGTCACCGTAATGAAATCAGCGACCACATAGTACATTTGTACTATGTGGTCGCTGGATGAAATATATGTTAACATTTAAAAAAAAACGTTATTGCAAACTTTGAAGTTATTCTACTTTTATTACCAAATTTCTTATTTTAAAGTCTGTTTTAAGTTATCTATTTTACCAGAGTTATGTATTATAAAAACTGTCAAACTAATTGTAGTTTACACTATTTTTTTTCTTGTAGTTTTCCACAAGATGAAGAAGCAAAACAGAGATGGATTAACACCACCAAAAGGAAAAACTGAGAACCGAAAAAAAGTAGCAAAATATGTTCTGCACACTTTGGAGAAGCAGACATCGATCATACTTCACTGCGCCGAGATCGTATCCGAGAAGGAGCGGTTCCTGCCATCTTCAAAGCTTTCCTCGAGGAGTCGCAGGTAAAAGAGCGTCGTCCGCTGAAAAGAAAATCTCAACCGGTAGTGTCTGCAAAAAACCGTCACATTTGTGGGCCAGTGAAATGTTTGTAGATAAAATTACTTTGTAATATAATACTGTATTAAAAGGTTTTGAAATGGGCTTCTCTTTGTTTTTTGTTTTTTTATAATCGCCTAAAACTTACAACGTAAATGTTGTTTTTTAATTAGCTACTAATGTAATGTAGTGGCAACATCGAACAAAACAGGTTTTGTACAAGATGTTTTAAAACTAAATCTTAAAGTGTTTTTAATATTCACTTTAACAAAAAGTTCAACATTACAATATTTTCATCTGTTAAATCTTAAAGTTTATAGGTCTCCTTATACATGTTTTAAATTAATATTAGTATGTCTAGAATATTAATAAATCAGCTACTAATGAAAATATTCACGTGTAATTGTCTTAATACTATCAGTATTATTCTACAATGATACTATCAATTAAGTATGAAACATAACAACTAATATATCAAAAGCCTTGTAGTGACGCTGTTTGCGTATCGCACGGCGGACAGATCCTGGCGCCGCACAGATAAACTCTCTCACAAAAACTGTTACCAACCAAACTACGGCAGCTATTTTCATCAAAAAATATTAATAAAAAAATTTAACTCTTTGGCAAAAATGTCCACAATTTTTTATTTTACCTGACCAAAAAAATAAAAAATTAGCAATCGACTAATTTTTTCATGTTAAGTTTTAAACTCGAATAAAAACTTTCGACTTTGTTTTATTTTTAAAAATAGGAAAAAAACATATTTTTTTAAATATAATTGATATCATTACCGTTGACAACTGATTGACTTCTCACATGCAAAATTTCAACCATTTGCCTCCGTCCTAAATGGTATAAACTACGAGTTATTTGAAACCACTGATATAAACCACTGATAGATTACGCGGTTCTGAGCGCCGTTTTGTGTTTCTATCCTGACTAGATAGATGGCGGACTTGGCTTCATCTGCTGTAATGCTAGTAAGATAGGCCACTCCGTCTATTTGTACTATGTGGTCGCTGGGTAGATCCGATTGCCGAAGTAGTAGTGGCGCGCTAGTCTTCTAATCAACAGGCATAAAGTAAGTAAACAATGTTGTTTATAAGTCTACTGTCAACGGAAATCAAGCGGCTGGACACCCTTTCAGAAATATATTCAAGGTAGGTAAAGATTTGAAAAAAATACCAAATGCAGATGATTTATGTCTAAATTGCTGAAATATCATAAATATCATAAAAGTGATTAGAGAGTTTTAAATTTTTATATATTTTTATTCTTTCATCGAAAGTCTTCCTTTCAATCTCTGCTCAAAACCTACACACTCATTCTACATCAAGGAATCAGATTGACAGACATAATGCTAGTGCTTGCCAGAAGTACCTTTTTACTGATGTCTCAGAATAACGCTATTCTTGGATACTTCTTGGCATTACCTTTAAGATCAAACCTTGGCACTCATGATGATCATTTAACAAACACACTGTACTTGAACTTGACTCATTGATAGCTACTGTCGCGACAGCGTGAACAATATATACGAGATAAAGCAAAATTACCTCAGTTATTTAGGGTTGACAATGGTTTTGGTGTCTAAAAACCAAAATGCTAGGTATACACATTGTCCGTAAGTCACACTGTGGTAACGACTGCGATTGGTACTTTCTATCTGATATAGAATTTATCAAAACATACAAGTTCATTATTTTTCTGAGTGAATATTAATGATGAAATGTATTTTTTCAGCGATTCGTAGCCTACTTCTTTTTTATCATTAAAAAAATCTGATATTTATCTATATGTTTAACAATAGTTGTATTGTTTCAATTAAAATTACTAAATTGTCATAGCAAATACTTTTAAACATATTGTTTTTTTAGCTTCCTGGATTGTATATTTGATTTATATTAATAATAGGTTAATTACCTTATATATCATCCGTCAACAATCTAAATTTTTCCTTTGTAGGATTACCGGTTTCAACGGCATACCGTCATCTTCAGATCCTTATTGTTCCTTACTTTCCGCCTGTTCTGGCGTCGTCTTCTTTACACATTTGCCACATTTAAAACATTTGTCACATATTAAGATTACAAACACGAAACAAATAGAATTGACGACCGCCCGAATTACATGTTCGACCTGCGCGGCAATAATAAACCTTCTCGTTGACCAACATAACGATTCCGCTGTGCTATAATGTACCTTTGTATGTCTTAGTGTGTCGGTTTTTGTAATAATTTTAATCTGTTTATTTGTTTCGTGTTTGTAATCATAATATGTGACAAATGTTTTAAATGTGCCAAATGTGTAAAGAAGACGGTGCCAGAACAGGCGGAAAGTTAGGAACAATAAGGATCTGAAGATGACGGTATACCGTTGAAACCGGTAATCCTACAAAGGAAAAATTTGGATTGTTGACGGATGATATATAAGGTAATTAACCTATTATTAATATAAATCAAATACTTTTAACTAAATTACAAGTGAAAAAACATGGACAAAGGCTGGGATTTGAACCCAGGACCTTCACCATTCCGTCATAACGCTCTACCAACTGAGCCACCCTCATCAGATATTGGACGATGTTATCTTACTTGTAAGGTTTACTGCATTTTTTGAACTAATAGACTGAATACATTGTATGAAACGACATTGAAAACAATCTAAGTATTTAGAGCTTACAGTGGGGCTATTCTTTATTATAATTTTTATTTTATAATAATGTTTCTGCTTCAGCACTTAACACCTGCAAGGGTTAATTTAACTAAATTAGAAGTGAAAAAAACATGGACCTAGACCGGGTCAGTTAAACAAATGCAGTAAACCCTCTACAAGTGAGATAATATCTGGTGTGATCAGGGTGCTCACTTTGTAGAGCTATACCACGGAATGGTAAAGGTCCTGGGTTCGAATTGAGTCTTGGTCCAAGTTTTACCCTTGAAATTTAGTCAAATTAACCCTTGCTGGTGTAGTGTGTAAGAAGAAAAATTATTACAAAATAAAATAACAAATGCTTTTAAAAAATTTGACCTACACAGTTTTATTAATCAAAGATAAAATGTATAGGTAGGTATTTGTTAGTGATGTGAGTAGTATAGCATGAGTAGAACATTTATTTCATAAACTAATTATATTTGAAACACGTACTAAGGAATCTTTCTATGGTTCAATGGAGCAGGCGGTTGGGAACCGATTAATAGATTTATTAATAAATGTTCAGCCAACACTTGTATCAGTAATGAAATATGATCAAATTTAATCTTGATAATCAAGTCTGTAGATCACATTGGATATACTCCGTCGCTGTTGAAATGGCGGCCATTTCATACAGGCCTACACTATAAAACTCACATAAATATCGAATTGTAATACATTGTTAAAAGGGAAACATCCGTAAGGTTAGCATTGTTTACTCATAGAAAAAATAAATTTAAATGTTAAAAAAAAATTTGTATGTGTACTTTATGCAGCTAATTATATTATAAATTAATTATACTATTTTTTTTATAATAATAATATTTAAAACAGAATATAGAACAAATACAATGACATAATAACCAAACAAATTGTGTCTTCCTCAGCGTTTTAAAATCAGGAACTTTTAATACCGAATATGACAGTAGGCAAGTACTTGAACTAATGTTTTAAAATAGTAGTTTACGCAACGATTGTATTATGAAGGCCTTTAAGCCACGAGTGAGATGTAAGTTGGAACACGAGCGAAGCGAGTGTTCTAAATATCTCACGAGTGGCTTAAAGGCTGAATACAATCGTTGCGTACACTACTTCATCTACGACCAAAAATATACAGGCTATTTGATGTTTGATGTTGATTGTAGATTTAATCATTGAATAAATAGACCAAAGCGAACTAGGTTTCTTATCTTGGGCCAATTCCTCAAAATACGCAATGAAAACATTCTCGGAAAACGAACTAACACCATTTCTAGTTTTCCACTCCATAAACTGGTTATAAACCTTTTCATAACGAAATTTAGATTTTTCTGGCAACAAATTGTTCAGAGCCGAATTTGCTTTTGTATTAATTTCCTCTGGAGTTAAACAAAATTCATCACTATCACTTATGTTTGCGGAATGCGTCAACTCACGTTTGAGGTTAGTTACAATAACACACTAACATCCGGAACGTATGGGTACAATCAGCTGATGTACGAATAGCGTTATTTGTATTACAACTCTACTTCCGTCAAATGACGAGCTCTCATTGGTCTAGAGCCTATTATGTAAAGTGACTCCTGTTAGGTAATGATATCATTACCTAATCGGGTTGGCTTTTGGTTTGTAATGTACCTCTTTCTGATGTTACTTGTAATAGCGTTATTGGTGTTTATTGCAATGGTCGTAGATAAAATGTATAAATAAACAGTCTCCAGGTTGCATACATTATTAATTTTTTTTATAATGATCCGAATATTTTCAGCAAATTGTTTACTTTTCTGTTTTGAAACAATTACTGCTTACAATAAAAATAACAAAATAATGGCTAAATCAATTATTTGGTTTAGTTTTAATATTTCTGTGTAACTGACATAAACTTAAGACAAATAATAATAAATTGTTTGAGTAATGTAATATGCAGGCCTAACACAATTTGATTATCCTATTAGAAAATAATGTATAAACTGGCAAAGTGTGAGTTAGATTTCGACCAGCCATAAAAAAAAATTTAAACAAAATAATGTTAATAACATCCCATAACACGTCACATATAACGATGGCTTGAATAAACAATATATTTTTGGTGGGTTCCAGTGAAAGTAGATGACGGCTTCCAAGCACAGTAATGCCGTAGGGCGACATCACAGAATGAATTAATATATATTATTACAAAAATGTATCATTAAATTTCGTATACATTATGGTTTTCCTAAAAATTATTTAAATCCAGCTAACGTTTTTTTTAATACTGAATATTTGCAGTATTTTAGTAAGTAGATGTGAGATTAGTTTTTCAACATAGCTTGTCATATCATTTAATAAATCTTTGATTTTCTACAGTAAACATTTATATAAATAACTTTATACTTAATGGATATATATATCCATGTATTAGGGTTTAAATGTAGGCCTAGTTCATGTGAAATTGTACATTTTATAGTGAATAAAAATAAACTCATTATTATTATTATTATTATTATTATTATCAGCTCTATTACTGTTTAACATCACTGAAAATTTAAAGATTTTCGAGAGTACCATAAAAATTGAGAATGTCTTGGTTTTTCATATAACTTAGAAAAAATAGTTTTGACATCAATGTGCGTTTATGAACGATACCTTAGAAGTGTAATCAAATATATATTTTTTGGAATGCCAGACTAAAGTTCATAGTAAAATATTTTAGTTGAGTTGAGGATATTAAAACAGATGCGGGTGGCATTTTCGATAAATTTTCCAAAATTATTGAAATTTTTAAAAGTTCTGGAGAAAATAACTAGACATATATACACCCAAACGACACTAAAGGGTTCCGTTTATTGTATCCTAAAAATAATTAGAATTTGCATTCTTTATGTAGTTGTATCTAATTTTTGTGTAGTTATTTTCTTAGCATTGTGTCCTAGAATCTTTTTTACATTCCCAACACGACGCTTAAATTTGATGTTCAATTAAATTGTAATATTGATTGCTCTATCATCATTTAGAATCTATAATGATATCTCTTAATATTAGTCACTATTATTGTCGTAATTATGTTTTAGGTGTGTAGTCTTTAAATGAGCTTACATACTAACAGCATTCCAGAAAACAAAATTTTAAAGATATCAGGGGATACAGTTAGTATAAACGTTAGTATACTTAGAAAATCAAAAGACACAACATTATGGTTTCACACCACATTATGGTTCTGATAGTAATTAATCTATAAATTTAGTATTTCAAAGAGTTATCATCAATAAAGATGTATTAGAAATCACAACATAATATATTTTTTTAAACAGCTAGGCCTACACATAAAAGCTGCTACTATATTTTGCAGAAATTGCACACATAATTTTTAATATTGTATGTTTACATTGACATCCTACAAACAGTAGGCTACTACGTAAGACTTTGTACATTTCGTATACGAAATGAAATCCATCCATCCATTATTTAATTTCACTCTATTCCTATATTTAAAGAAATTATTTCTTACCAAATAACACAAACGACTTAACATAAAAGACTTGTTAATGATATTTGCATTAAAAAATACTAATAGGTACTTTAACATTTATTTAAAAGTGTATTAATGAAAACGTCAATGTTTGATATAATATTACTGTTATTTTGTATTCTACAAATTCTTTAAATATTATTTTATATACAGGGTTATTCAAAAGCAATGGTGCAAAAATAAGGTTAATTCATTTGCATACTCAGAGTTGCAAAATCATGAAAACAGAATAAAACTATTTTTTATATTAACAAGTTTTAATTTACATAAAAAAAAACACATTTAAATGGATTACAAATGCTAATGTGAGCTCCATTAGAAACTCTGCAAATATCCAGTCAACATTCCAACCCAACCCAGACATTCTGTAGCATTTCCTGGGTTATGGACTGCATGACTTCTGTTATTCGATGTCTCAATTCTTGCAGGGTTTGGGGCATAGGAGGGTAGTGTACACTTTGTCTTTGATAAACCCCCATAAGAAAAAATCACATGGCATTAAGTCAGGCGATCTTGGCGGCCAGCGCATCAAAGGACTGTCTTCATTTCCAGAGCGTCCAATCCAACGGTCTGGCAACCAATCATTCAAAAACTCACGCACTTCAGACTTGAAATGTGGAGGAGCACCATCTAGCTGGAAAACTCCGTAAGAAACATCTTCTATAAGCTGAGGAATGAGCTATTCTAACAAGGTATCTAAGTAAACGATTCCAGTTATAGTGCGTTCAATGAAAAAGAAAGGTTCATATAATTATTTTACGGTTGCTAACAGCACAAAGAACATTCAGTTTAGGCGAATCTCTCTCGTACTCGATAAACTCTCTTGGCTTTTCTAACATATTCTTACATTATGGCGATTCACTTATCCACTGAGATGAAAGGCAGCCTCATCTCTAAACACTAGTCTCTCAGCAAAGCCATTATTTTCAAATTGTCTAATCCTGTCATGGCAAAAATCTGTGCGTTTTGGCTTGTCAGTAGGCTTCAATGCTTGTAACAACTGCAGTTTGTACGGTTTTCGTCTCAAACCCTTGCGTAGAACACGCCATTCCGTGAACTGCGGTATGTGAAGTTCCCTACCAACTTTAGCCCAGTATATAGGGGGGTTACAGCTTACATTAATTGCGGCAAAAGATTTTTTCCTAGGATCGTTTGGTATGGTGTGGGTATGCCAAACCTAATTTTGCGACCTCGAAAGGGGAGGGGGCAACTTTTGGGGGGCAAAAACCTCGAAATATTCGGACGTTTTAAGTTTTTATCTTATAACTCGAAAACTGTGCATATTTTGTAAACAACAGCACTTTAATAAATTAAAGTGGACAAAATTTCGCTTCGATTAAAAAAACTAAGTGTATAATTGGTCCAGTAGTTCGATTTTTATGGGGATCCAAAAAACAGTAAATTTTTCCAACTTTGCCAAAAACTATGTTTTACCCATTTTCAAGGTGCTGTAACTTTCCGAAATCAAATTTTATCAATACCTCCCTAAACGTAGTAGAGCATCAATCCATGAGTTCAAAAAGCACCAATTTTTTTAAAGTGGGCAAATTTTGAAATTTTGTCAACTCAATAAGCAAAATTGGGAAAAACCTTAAATTCACACAATCGGGGTTTCGCTCTTTTTCGATATCTATGAGTCCGGGAATTAATTCTGACTTCATTCTGAGTCTTAGCTATGTCATCTGAATGCATCTGGAAATTGTTTTAACACGTTCGCTAGCACCAATTTTGTAACATTTTTTGGTACGTATAGACTAGCGTACCATAAATGAGACGTCCGGTTTCTATCTACAGACTGATGCCGCAAATGTGTAACGCATGTTCTAATTGAAATAGACTGACTTCGCATATTTTTGGCGTATTATATATTGTAATTGAGTATTAAAAAAAAAAGAATTTAATAAAAAAAGTAGTAATGTTTATATAAAAACGGGTTTTTATGTACATTTTTAAGCTAAAAACAAGGTGTATTTCAAACACTTTTTCGAGACTTCGGCTCGTTTTTGTTTGTTTTAATAACTGTCAAAATCGGGTTTCCCTTACACCAAAAAATATAAAACGATACCCCACACTGTATTTTTAAATTTTTTACCAAAAAACGTTATCCCGACGCCATACGACTCTTTAACTGTGAAAATCAATTTTCCCCAAAAATATATGAAACTATACCCCACACAGTATTTTCAAAATATTGACTCCAAATCGTGACTCCGACGAGCTACGACTTTTTAACTGTCAAAATCTGAAACTGACGATGTCGAACCTGAGTCAGCAAATAACGCCACCCAGCATGAGGAAGAATAGCTCAACCGGGACCATCAAAACGAAATTTTTTAAAAATATTTCCAGTATCTATTTAATTGAGTTATTAAGCTTTTGATACTGCATGTGTTGTTGTGAAGCAGTGTAGTTCTGGAAAATATCTGGGTATTTTTGTTGATAGTAATTTAAACTTGAAAACTCATATTTTACACTTGAAAGGTAGATTGAATAGTGTTCTTAGATTATTTTTCTTCTTGAAGGATGTTTGTCTCCAAAATATTGTACAAGTTTATTTTGCTTTATTTCATGATATAATATAATACGGATTGTTTTGTCGTGTGGTACTTGCCAAATTAATATAAAAACAGTATATATAATTCAAAAGAGATTTGTTAGAGTTATAAAGCGAAAATCAAAAACTGAACATTCCCAACCGCTTTTTGTGGAACCCGGGATATTGCCAATAAAGTACATGTATATTTTTATAAGGTAATATTCCAAGTAGGGTTAATGATTATAAGATAAAAGCTAGAAATTCGTCAAATTTAAAGATTACAAAACCAAATACTGTATTACTTTTTTCACTAAAACTTTTGAGTTCATCGCACCCAGAACATTTAATCAGTTACCAAATTATATTAAATACCTATCGTTTTAATTATGAAGTTCATTTCTTGATATACATCTTTTACATTTTGTGCCCTTCACTAATTAGGTACTATTTTAAGTATAATTTTAAGTAATATGTTCTTAAACATACTCGAATTCTTTTATCTATTTTTTGTTCATTTTTTTCGGAAATCCTATACACAGACCTAGCCTTAGAGGTGCCTTTTGTTTAGTTGCGGTTATGCGTGTTGAAGTGCTTATATATTTGTGTATTAATGTAGTTTGCTTTATGTTTTTGTATGCAAATGTTAATGTTTTTTTAAATTATAAATTGTAATTTGTTTTTTGTATGTAGATATAAGTGCTTTTATGTGTTGTATTCCAGTTATAAGTTTTGCTTTATTCACAGGGACACTATAAGCTATTAGTTTTCTATTTTTCATCATACACCTAATTACATCTTATTGTAATATTTTGTTAAAGTATTTTTTTTTTGTACAACTTGTTTAGTCTATTAATATTTTTGAGTATAACTTGTTTAGTCATTAGTTATTATTTGTGTATCAATATTGAAAAAAGGAACAATCAATAAAAAAAAAATTGTAAACATTCCTTTAAATAAGTGTAATTCTTAAACTTTTGTGAAACGTTGGAAATAAAAATAAATAAATAAGTAGTAACTTTCCTATATTTTAAGTTGTAAATAAAATTATTTTTATAAGTACTTACTTAACTGTCTCTTTCCCGATAACTTTGGTATAATATGGATATACAAGTATATACAATAGTCCACTGAATTTAGATAAAGGTATTCAAGCATTCAAATATATGTAGGGAAAAAGAAACCAGCAGTACAGGTAAAAGTCATGAATAATTATTTAGATTTAAAAATTCGGACTCATTGACACCGAAAAAGAGAGAAAATCCCATAGTGTGAATTTAAGGTTTTCCCCAATTTTACTTTATGAGTTGATTTAAAATTACAAACTTAGCCCTATTTAGAAACATCGGTGCTTTTTGAACTCATGTATTGATGCTCTACAACTTCTAGGGAGGGGGGGTATTGATAAAATTTGATGTTGGAAAGTTACAGCACATTGAAAATGGGTGAAACACAGTTTTTGTCAAAGTTGGAAAAATTTCCTGTTTTTTGGATCCCCATAAAAATCGAACTACTGGACCAATTATACACTTTGTTCTTTTAATCGACGCGACATTTTGTCTTCTTTAATTTATTTAAGTACTATTGTTCACAAAATATGCACCGTTTTCGAGTTAAAACCGAAAAATTGGGAAAAGTCCGATAATTTCGAGGTTTTATGCCCCCCAAAAGTTGTCCCCCCCACTTTCGAGTTCGCAAAATTAGATTTGGAATACCCAAACCATACCAAACAATCCTAAAAATAAAAATATTTTGCCGCAATTAATGTAAGCAGAACCACTTTTGGATCCTCTATATACTGGGCTTCTTTGACTGTCGAGGTTTTTGGACTCCGCGCAAACTTAGCTTCGATTCTCTCCACAGCGTTGGCGGAGTCTGAGGACGGCCCGAACTTTTCTCGGCACACAAACATCCAGTTGTCTTGAATTTCCTTACCGAACGAGCTATGCAGTACCGACGAGGAGCCTCCTTCCTGAATTTGTTCCGAAAGTTCCGCTGAACAATAACAATATCATTAGTACGAGCAAACTCTAAAACACAAAATGCTTTTTCTTGTTTTGTAGTAGCCATTTGTTGACAGGCTTCGTGGTACTCAAAACAAACTTATAAACACGCCCTTTCCATTGTTGTAACAATCAGCTGTTAGAAATCACGGAAACAGACGTACCAACCGTTTAGTTTTCACCATTCTGATATTTGCAGAGTTTCTAAGGAGCTTAGATTGAGCATTTGTAATGCATATAAATGTGTTTTATTATGTAAATTTAAACTTGTTAATATAAGAAACAGTTTTATTTTGTTTTCATGATTTTGGGTTGCACCATTATTTTTTAATAACCCTGTATAATATTATGATAATTCAAAAAATAAAAAGTTAATTTCTTTTATTGCTAGATTGCAAATCTGGTTTCATAATAATATGCAGGCTGTATTTAATTACTGCCATAAGCATTGAACAATATATCCTTTTGATATTATTTAGTCAGATATTTGCCATCATTTATGTATTAAAAACCGAACAAAAATTTTCTTGAATTAAACCAACTTTCATTATGAAGTGACTAAACCTAAAAAAATAATAGAACATTGTGAAAATGTAAATTTAGTAATACTGAAGAAGATGACTGATGGGGGTAAAAATGGAGAATACCTTTGCATTGGTTGCACAGGTGCCTCAGTGATAGAATTTTGCTGTATCATCAGAGGCATTTGTCAGTGTAAGGTAATTTACGGTGTTATCAAAAACTATTCTCATCATAAGCAAAATGAACTAAATTTATTTGTTTATGAAAAGTTTAAGAGTTACCTACCGCTTTTGCCAAAACTTAAAAATGGGTAAAATATGATACAGCTTTTAAAAATAAATTAAGTAAAATTTGTATGTGCAAATATTAATAAGGCTCCAGCCTTGGACAGAATAGCTTTTGAGTTTTATAAGTAAGAGTCAGGTGGCCAGAATTTCTTCATTTAATGGTAAAATTGTTTAATAATATTTTAGAGAGTGGAATGGTTAATAGCTCATTTAATAAATCTATTACATTTCCATCGTTTAACAAAGGTTCGTCAAATATCATTCGTAATTATAGCGTAATATTTTTGTATGGGTGCTGTTGCTAACATTTTTTATGAAAAATGTCTTTTTTCGTGTTTTTTTGGACGTTTGATTTGTGGTTGTCAACCTCCGGTTCAAGCCACAATTACCTGAGTAATCAATAGGTTGTATTGTTTATTTTCTTGACTTCTTATGTAATTTTGAGTACATTTTTAGCTCACGAATCAGTGATATAGATAAAAAATATTGTAGTCAACTGATACAGTTTATGTCAATCTTACTTTAGTCTATTGCAATTATCAGTTACCTCTGTATGGCCGGACGTGCACGTCTATGAATGCTACAAATGAACAATATTATTTCATAACGATCTCCACCGGAGTGATATTCATGAATGTGATAGTGTCGTGTTTTGTATACTAGTGCTTTACGAAGTCCCGATGATGACCGAATGGTCGAAATTTCAATAGACTAAGGTAAGATTGGCATAACTTGTATCAGTTGTCGTACAATATTCTTTTTTCTTATATAACATTGTTTACAATTTTAGGGTAACTTTTTTATTTATCAATTTATTTATTTGCTATCAATGATTCACTTAATGGCGTATACAAAAAGTAATAAACATCCTGTTATCATTTCTAACAATTTAATTGGATTAACAAACTATTCGGTCTGAAGAAACTGGAGACCACCTATGAGCTCTTATAATATTAATATAACCCCTATTAATATAACTGATCATAAGAACTGGGAAGGTTGTTGCGCATAAAAATTAGAAATTTTGAATTCTTAACAACTTTCTCCCAATAATGTTATCGGAAAATTCTTTTAGACAAAACCAAATAATGTTTAAAAAAAGTCCAGGACCTGTCCATACTTCAAGAAGACATCTTAAACATCATCGGAGAAAAGGAAACTATTATAAGAGTTAAGGTAACTAGCTAACCGTCTAATATAGATTAATTTTAATATTTTTCTTGTAATTAAGAATTATAATAAATACATATTTCTTTTGATTTTACATACAAATATTGGGTCATTGATTTTATATTCGTGTTTTGCTAAACCAAATATAAGAAGTAGTTTTTATTTTCTATGACAAAAATATTTAGAGAGGGAAGTGAAAGTTGTGTATAATAAGTCTTGTATTTTAAGAGAAAATTAAAATGTACCCTAATTCGTAGAAGCAGTAACTAACTAGGGAGAACCCAAAGGGGTTGTAATTTTTGCTATGTCAGGTTGTGTAATGTCAGACTATTACGAAACAAGAAAGGGATTATTTATTAGTTGGTTAATATGATTAACAAATTGTGTAAAATTTACACTAAAACTGAGGTAAAACAGGTATTCTTTGTACTGTCTCGTTGCGGATGACGGTTGAAGCTGAAATAGTCAAGTTCTTGCGTCATGATTGCCAATGCGCATGCGCCGGCCACATTTAGACCAGAGCTGAGAGGGACCTGGGACGCATCAGTCGGTTAGGTTTAGTTTCGCTTGTCGCCAAGTGATTGTCAAAGTGTCGGTTGGACCTAATCGTGTAGTGAGTGAGGAATGTCTGACCCTTGACCCAACAATGACTGTACTATCAGGTACTTTCACTGCAAACTGTGACTAACTATTGTTTGAACTATGTTGTGTGATTTTGCTTTCTTAACCATAATACACATCAAACAGTTGAATGTTTGTTTCTATGCAAGTCTGATAGGTCACCGCTTTCATTAAGATTTAATGCATTGAAGAGTGAAGTGATAAGGCTATGGCCAGTGAAGTTTAATTAACCGTGTGGGCTTATTGCGCAGGTCCGAAATAAGACGACCTTTTTGTTGTCTATAAATACAAACATTTCTTTCAGTTAACCTAATTAACTATACTCTCAGAAAAATTGTTTGGATATACCTGAACTATTACAATGCATTCAAGAACATATACCAGCAGAACATTTGAAAAAGTACACTACAAATTCTTCTTTTTTTCTTTCTTTAAAATACATAATAAATTATATTTAAATTTATAAATTAAATACCATTTCAAACTTACATTTATATATTAGAAGTGTAAAACACATGCTCTTTAATATTATAAAATAGCTTTAAGTAAACAAATTTAATGGTCGAAAGTAATCATTTATGTAAACAATAACAAAGCTTGATGTTTTAAAGTTTATAAATCGTATGCTGTTATTAATTTTCTATAATAATTTATTTTATTTTTATTTTTTATGAAGTTTTTATTCCTACCTATATAGTTCCATAGAATAAAGGTTATGGAAGATAAAACTCAACATTTGATGACTGTATATTAGGCCTATAAGATATCTTCAAACTGCAAGAATTATATAAGCAACAATCTAAAATGTGTTGTTTCTTAGTAAAATAGAAATATTTAAAGTGTAAACATTAATATTAAATTTATTTATTGTACAAAAAAGTAAAACTAATGTATCCCAATGTCGGCAGCCTACATGAAATAAACAGATATTTATGTAAATTATTGGTAGAATAATGTATTGAAATTAGTAAAACTTTTCAATTAAAATTCCTATAATTTTTACTCATTTGTATGAACCCATTCGTAGGCTGAAAATAAGAATCCACAGAAATAGAAATCTTTGAGTGACTTGTTAAAAGGCAGGGTGATGATAAACAAATCGAGTTTAACTCACTTCAGCATTTTGACCTTGATATGATTCCACCAAGTGTGTCTAGACACAAGGCAGCATTCTACTCTGTGACTTTGAAAATCTTTCGCTTGATAAAGCATATTGGGTAAAATTTACGTATGTATATATTGAATCAAAATAATATTTTAGTTTCTTAAATATTTCTTTTTTTTAATACAACAAATACTGCACAGTTTTAAAAAGCCCCTTTGATGCTAAAACAAGGAATATTATTTGCAATAGTTTAATCTAGGCAAAAAATGATAGACTGTGGAAGTGAAAACAGATATTTCAATAATTATTCCACCTAATAATTATAATTTAAATAATTTGTTTGTTTAAAGACCTAGGAAATCATGTAGGATTAAGTTCGTTTGAATTTTAAATTACAGAACTGAACTCAAATTTGCCATGTTTGGTTTGCATTGTCTTAAAATTTAACATTTTTTACAGACCCTCCATGGCCGGTTTACTAGAACACTTTTAACAAAAGTTCCAGGTTGTTATCTTTACCAGCAACACATAGTTGTCATGTTACAACAACAAACAATAATGGAAAATGGAATAAGAACAACCAAAATAGCTAATTTGTATCTGAATTCATAAACTATATTAAATTTTCATTCTAATTTGAAGATATGTCTTTAACTTAGTAAGCTTAAGACAATTTTATATAACATTTTATTTTAAAATCAGTATTTAGATAACAAAACTCCAGATAAACAAAATAGACTTGGGCTTCAGCAGTTTAACAATACAAATTTGGCAATAACCAATAGGCACAGACAAGTTTTGGTGCTTTGTAGGTCGAGTTTTTAAATAATTATTAATGTTCTTTCTTATAATATTTATTTTACTTGAATTCAAAAACATCATATTAACTCACAATAAAACACTGTTTGGAGAAACCGTAATAGTAAAACGGTGCGGAATATATTATAAAGATGAATATGACTGATGAAAGTTTTGGCTTTTCCCCAATGTAAAATCGTATTACAGATGCCAATTTTCTTTTAATTTATCCCGTCCATTCCTAAGTCCGAGTTCATTATAAAATACCTATTACATTGCCAGTTTGTGTTGATTTAATTTGTATTAAAAACTGAGTTCTTGACCAAATTAAATCTTTTTATTATACCTAAGATATTAATTAGTTTTAATATAGAAAAATAAAAATGTTTCAAATCATAAATATTTCTTTAGAGAATGAATAAACCAATCAAATATAAAAATTCAAATAGAAATACGAGTAATTAGATATTTATAATATTTACGTTTAAATAGATAAGTATATAATACGTAAAATATAGTTTTAGTGTTTAGTCAGTTTAAAATAATATTATTCAGCATCCCTTTTATTCTTTATCTTATTTCTTTTACTATATCGGCTTCCTTCCTCAAGACAAGTAAAAATTGATGTTATTTCATTTGACTGAACCATATTTAATTAGTTATCTTCTAAAAAAAGATATGTGATGTT
>JAGFPH010000244.1:567823-589093 GCA_018207615.1 Philaenus spumarius | reverse complement strand
TATTCCTTCCAAAAGTAAACGTGATATAGTAAACGTTTTGGTTTCCAATGGTTACAGCATTTGTTTAAAACTGGTATTATGATAATTAAAATTAATTAAAAATAATTGGGAGTTTTCCGACGCGACAGATAAAAACAAATTTAAAAAATTTAAACAATTAAATATAATTAAAACAAATTTTAAACAAGCAAAAAGTTAATATGGCGGATAAGGCTATGAAAGAGTTCTTCGAACAGTATAGAAAGGATAAAGAAGAAAGGCGGAAAGAAAAACAAGAAGAGTTGGATGCCAGGCGGAAAGAAAAACAAGAAGAGTTGGAGGCCAGGCGGAAAGAAAAACAAGAGGAGTTGGAGGCCAGGCGGAAAGAAAAACAAGAAGAGTTGGAGGCCAGGCAGCAGAGGGAACAGGAAGAACGGGAAAGGAAAGAGGAAAGAAGACGACTCAAGGATGAAAAAATCCGGGAAGAAAAGGCAGCAGAAAGGCTACAGCGAGAGAAGGAGCAAAAAGAGTTATACAAAGTTATTTCTGGAAAGCTGGGAGACCTGGAACGAAGCCTAGAGGAAGAAAGCGTGAGGTGTAAGGAACAACACACCAAGGGAGAAGAGAAGATTAGGGAAATTGAAGGCGCTATCCATTTTCTGGAGGAAACCACAACCACCATAAAAGACAACGTAGACAAAGGGTTCCGGACAATGGAAAGTCGGGTGCAGAGCGTTGAAAAGAAAATAGGAAACGTGATAAGCCAGGGAAGTGGGAGTAGGAATGTAGGAATTGTAATGCCGCGGTTTGATAGCGAAATAAATAAAATTGAATTTTGGGGAAATAGTAAAGAGAGGCCGAAACAATTTTTAAGAGAGATAGAAGGGTTAATGGACGAGTTGAATCCTTATTTAGAAGATAGGGAGAAAATAAAATTCATAAGACGCCATCTAAAGGGATACGCACTCGAATGGTATAATATAACAGATCGCGAAGAGATGAAGTATGCCGAGTTTAGGGAGGCTTTTTTGAGTAATTACTGGTCGCTCCAAAAACAAAAAGCGGTCAGGAATTATATAGAAAATAATAGGTATGTAGAAAGGGGAAACGCTAGCAGAACCGAATATTTCTGTATGGTAGTAAACAAAGCGCGAGATTTAGAACCCCCCTACCTGAAGGTTTCCTTGTATTCACGGTGATGCAACATTTCAGCGAGCAAATAAGATTAGCCAGCATAGGTAAACCTAGCGAAACCATTCAAGACGCGATAGAGTTCTTAAATAATGTAGACATGATAGAGGAAAATCGGCGAAGTAGACCCCAGGACGCTCAGGAAACGGAAAACAGGCATAATTTCACACCTCGGAATAACCCACCAATCCACAGATCCTATGCTCAAAACCCAAGTAACTCTAATCACCCAAACTCCAATAAACCACGTCCTTCCAACTCAAATCCTAACCAGAAGCCGAAAAACTAAGAAATGAGGTTCTGACAAAGGATGGATTTTTTCGGAATGACAGGGCCGATGAAAAAACAAAAAAACACAGAAATAATATTAAAAAAGTAAATACGCGTGTAAACACCGAAAATTTAGGAAATAAAAAAGTTACTCCTTGTAGTAGAATCGAACCTGAAGTAGGCGAAAAAATCGTCGAAAAGGAGCGCGAACGTCAGCCTAAGCAGTTAGGTAGTTTGAATGTAAATATTAGGGAAGACTTGTTAGATAATAGAGATGAACCAGTTATAGAAGAAAAACCGTTAGAAGAAATACCCGCGATTCCAGTAGAACTTGGAACGAATGCTAGTTACATGGAAATTGACACCGGAGCCGAAGTAAGCGTTATCCAGCAAGATTACCTCGAGCAATTGAAGGCGGAAGATGTCAAAATCTTAGAATTACCGGTAGCGTGTTTGGAGATAATTGGTGCATTAAAAGGGAAGGTGCAAAAAATCAGCAAGCAAGTCCTAATCGAAGTTAAACTGGTTGACAAAAGCGTAGATTTACAATTTTTGGTAGTAAAAGGTCTAAAATCTAGGATAATTATGGGATGTGACCTTTTATATAGTTTACAGGCAAAAATAAACATGCAAGAAAAATTTGCAATGTTCAAAATAGGTCAGGAAAATGTTAAAATCCCGTTTATTGATAAAAAAGTTGCAATAACACGGTTAAAAGGAAAATGTTTTAATATTAATTCCCGATACTATAAAACCAATAAAAAGAGCAATTTAATTAAATCGGAGGTAATTAAATCCGACGAAATCGAGGCAACGAATACTACACTCAAAACAAATAAAGTAAATATTAATCAAAATAGTATGAACGAGTTAGTAAACAAAGCTGAAATCGTTAATGGACCGGAAGTAGGTGAGACAGGCATTAATGATGTAATGGAAGGGAAGTGCGGCAGCAGTCAAGACAGGAAGCCGGAGACAACAGCTAGGAAAAACAATAAGGTTAGGATACAAAACGAAGAGAGGTTGAATAAGATGATATCGAGGGAGGTGTCAGTTCAACGAAGGAAGGGGCAGAAAGCCAAACAAAATATCGTACCGAAGATGCTATCAAAAGAAGCCAAGGACGAGATTCCGCGTGATAGGGCATTAAAAAGGATTAATGTTCCAATTAATGTTAGGTATAATGGTGAAAAGATTCCAATTACCAACAAAGCGTCGCGGCGCAACAAATGTATCCATAACTGTGAATATTCTAGTAAACGTTGTAATCCAAATAAGGCGAAGTCAAGCACTACACTACACTGCAATTTTTCCGACCACTCGATGAATAATAAAAATAATAAAAAATATAAAAACAATAAACCAACTCATAAACAATTAATATCTGTAGGAGGAGCAGAAACACGTAACCAAAATCTACCGTTAAATATGCGTGGAAAAATATCGAAAGTTAGATTTAAAAACACTGCTACTTCTGATGTAAATAAGACTAAGTTAAGTAGGAAACACGTTAGATACAAAGAGAAAGTAGGCCTAATTGAAGATCAGCTGTGTGGTCTTAGACAAGGAGGGGAGACGGTAACCCGAGCAAAAGGGCATGTAGCGGTTCCAATGAAGAAGTGTAATAAGATAACTTTGACAAAGGAGTATAGTCATGGTACTATACTAACGGAACAGCAAGAAGGCCTACTGCAGAAATTAATAGAAAAATATAATACAGTTTTTTCTGAATTGCCGGGACTGTGTAAAAATTGCGTTCAGGAGCTGAAGGTTAAAGCAAGCAGAATGTACGAAAACAGCGTAGGACAGGAAGACCAACGGAGAGTGCGAATCCAACAAATAAGGATGAATCCAGGTTTTACACAAATATTGCAGGATTGGAGAAACAGACAGATGGCAAACCCTGAATGCTTAGAAATAATACAGGATATTGTAAATAAAGTAGATTATAGAATT
Organism: Philaenus spumarius; assembly: GCA_018207615.1. Lineage (NCBI taxonomy): Eukaryota > Metazoa > Arthropoda > Insecta > Hemiptera > Aphrophoridae > Philaenus > Philaenus spumarius. The sequence goes on along the minus strand of JAGFPH010000244.1, from coordinate 585,697 downwards.
GAGAATAATGTATTATGTAAATTTGTAAATGGAATATTGAAAATTGTAGTACCAGAGAACACGGTAAAAGAATTCATAAAACACGTGCACGAAACGTACGGTCACGCAGGAAGAAATAAGATATATAACATGATTAAAAATAGGTGGCATTTTAAATATATGAATAATCGAATTATGGAAGAGATTAGAAAGTGCGATATTTGTCAAAGAGCGAAATACCCGAACCAATATTTAATAGGTCAAAGTAGGCCAATAATAACAAATAATATAGGCCGAGTAGTGGCGATTGATTTCTTAGGACCACTACCAAGAGGTTTAGGAAATGTACAACATGTATTAGTGGTAGTGGATATTTTTTCTAAATATGTAAAACTTTACACAGTAAGAAATCCTACAACCGAAAATAGTATAGATAAAATGAGGCAGTACTTTGCAGAAGTTGGTAAACCCGAAAGTATCCTAACAGATTATGGCAAGGCGTTTACTTCAGGGAATTGGAAGGAGTGGATCCAGGAAGAAAGAATTCGGCATGTACTAATCCCTATAAGACATCCACAAGTAAATCTGGCGGAGAGGGTGAACCGAGAAATTGTGCGAATGCTTAGAACATATTGCTACAACCGACAGGCAAATTGGAAACAATACCTAGAATATATACAGGATGTTCTAAACGCAACGCCGCACGACACCACAGGATACACCCCTCAGGAAATACAGTTTGGCCAGGAGGCGAGGTACGTGTGGGATGAAGTCTTCCCGAGGGAACAACCAAATCCAAGAGAAGAAACGGTGCGCGAAAAACACCAGAAGTGCCAGGCCAGGATCATAAGGGCCGGAAACCAACGAGCTGCTAAACAAAACCATGGTCGCAGATTTACAAACTTCAATGTAGGGGATTTAGTGTTAGTAACACAGAACACTAGCATTATGGCGAGTAAATTTAAAGGCGAGACCAGAAAACTGTTTCTTTTATACACAGGACCTTTCCGAATAAATGAAAGAGTAGGGAATAAAACCTATATTGTAGAAGACCGGGTTACAGGAAGAATAAAGGGAAAGTACGATGTTCGAGATCTCAAACCATATATTCAATAAGTAAAGTTGTCATCCAAAAATAAATTAACACTGTAAATATTATTGTTTTGAAGAAAAGGTAGGCCTAATGCATAAAGTGATTAGCCATGCTGGGGAATCCCAAATGTAAATATTTTGATTGAATGTAAACACAAGCGGTGCGATGAGATTGTAAAGGGCAGAGAACAAATTAGCCAGGAGGGGATGTTTGAAAACAGCTGAGCGGAAACAAGATCAAGGTCAGGCAGTGGGGAGAGAGAACACAGTACGCTGCAATGAATGAAGTAGGCCTAAATAAATAACTCGACTCATTGATAGGTACAGGGTAAGGCCTAAGCACTTTTCGGTTACACGCAAAGGCATTGCTTGTTGTTTTAAAGTAAATTGTACATACAGATCCAGGAATAAAACGTTTGAATGAAATCTACAAACAATTCAGGAGCCTGGAATGTCCTAATATACGAGTAAGGGGTATATAGGGGTTGCATATTACTTGGAAAAAAGTTAATTATGCGTAAAATTAGTTAGGAGAGTCTAAGTAGTTAAGATTCTGGAAGGAAGAAAGTAAGCTTAACCTAGGAATCATTTAAGGAAAGAAAACTGTAATGGAAAATTATAAAGGAGGATACTAGGGAAAAGCAAAGGAAAATTATTTAGTACACTTAAAAAGAAAAAAAAAAAAGAAAAAAACTCTCAATTATTATAGTTGAAGCCACTTAGGCAAATAAATAAAAATTTGTCAAAACATAAAGGGTAAACTAATGTAAAACGTATAAAACGCGGATTATAAAAATTCGGGAAGTATGAATGCGGGGAAATAACAGTAGTATAAAAGCGTAACCCAGTAAAATATTGTTAGTTTGTTATCAGGCAAATTAAAATGTGTCCCTGTATTTATATGAGTAGTGTACAGTATAAACATGTGTTTTCAGTGGAAATGAACTCATCCAGTGAGCATTTCAAAAGGAAATGTATACCATGGTATATTGTGTAAATGTAATTTCAGAGTATGGAGAATAAGGAGAACAATGAAAAGTATAGTATGAAATGTATAAAATTATTATGAATATGGGATATGTAAATTGTTAGATTAGGAAGGCAGAACTAGATATAAGAATGTAGTAAGATATAAGGAAAATGAAAAAGGAATGCTATTATATTTAAAAGGTTTCAATATCTTGGGTTTTTGGCGGAGCCGATCAAACCAGATATCTTAAGAGGGGTAGCTTACAACGGACAAAACTCGTTGTAGGTCTTGAGTTTGAATTTGCAATTAATTTTGTAAATTTGACTGATAAGGACTTGCAGTGAGTTAAAGCCAGATGTAGGTCACGAGATCAGCATGTATACGCGGGCGGTCTGTTATCGGGTAGAATTAAACTTTTGGACCCTGCCTGTCTGAAAAGGATTGGGAACTTATAAAAATTACTTAAAAGATTCCTACGGGAAGCCAAAATCCAAGATTTGAATAAAAAATAAAAATCTTCGGGAAATGCATTACGCTAACCGCGGGTGTATTTACTGCAAGATTAGATATTAAAAAATCATAAAGTTACGTAAGATACGAGCTTTCAAAGAATGAGAAAATTTTCAAAATTCCTCTAATTTAAAAAAGAAAAGGTTTTTTAGGCTTTTCTTAAAAAGGCCTAAAATAAAGGTGAAATAAGTTTTAGCGAAATTTTGTCATATAAAAAAGTTAATGGTAATTCATAAAGTTTAAAGGATAAAAAAGTAGGTTAAAAATAAAGTTTTTTAAATTCTAACTAAAACAAGTTTTAGTATTGATAAATGTAATTCATAATGTAAAAGAAAAACTAGGAAATTTATAAAAGGAAAAAGGTGATAGAATTTGCACCTTTACAGCTAGTGAAAAATTTAAACTCAAACTTTTAACAATTCAAAATAGTAAATAGTATGTAAATGAAGTAGTTATGTAAAAATAATCCAGTATTTGAAATATGTTTCGGGAGTAAAGTAAAACCCTAGTTTGTGAAAAATCGTTGAAGTCCCTAACCTCACAGCAAGACAACCAGAAGCAGAAATGAGATGAAAATCCGGCTAGTGAATGAAAACCAATGGACAAGAAAAGTGGAAAAAGGAAAACCGAAAGAAGTGTAAAATTAAGACTTTTCCGGGAAAAATCGCCGCGGAAAAACGCGCGCGGGTCGTGTACGCGAACCAGGAGTCGTACGAACGTCACTCGAGTTCGTGTGGAAAGGTAACAACGAGCTGAGGAAAATGAGGTCAGTTTCAGGAAGATCGGATAAACCCTGGAAGAGTTACATGGAAAAAGGATTTCCATAGCACAAAACTGAGGGAAGCCAGATAAGAACGCAAGACAGTAGAGGGGAGGTCCAAAGACAAGACTGATGGAAGGAGAACAGGGTGACCAGTTTACGAAAAGGGGCGTACTCAAAGAAACAATAGAAACTTAATTAAAACAAAGGCTAAATCATGTTACAAAATTATGAAAAAATTATAATAAAATTCAGGATGAAAAGTTACGTAGACTAGTAGTTTGAAATTGGCGAAAAAATGGATTTTAAAGCATTATGGAAATACAGTGGGAGAAAGCTTAGGTTGGCAATGAAATAGTGCCGAAAAACCTTATATAAACGATTGCTCGGGGAAACTCGAGAGGATTAGTATTTTTTCGATGTAACATAACGCAGAGAGCCTTATTATTTTTCGATGTAACATAACGCATCAAGCCTTATTATTTCTTCGACGTAACATAACGCATCAGAGGCTTATTTTTTCTACGATGTAAGTTAACGCATCGAGAGCAGATACTTGTTTTTTATAAAATACTTTAGCGTGCTAGAAGCTGAGTATTTTCTTCGTCAAACTTTAAATTTTTATAACAAGTAAGAAGATACGTCATTGCGGTTATCATCTGGGATGCAGCAATAGACACCGCATTAACTCTACAAGAACTTCAGTGGCAACTTAGTCTATACAAGTTGGCCTAACTTGGGATTTTCTGGAAGAAAAACATAGCCTACAGGACAGCTGATACATGGAGTGATTCGTATAGCTTCCAGACAGGACTTCAGGACATCACCAGGCGACCACTAGGACATGCAACTGTAGCTACGAGGGAATAGACGAACCGGGATCGCAGACACGGCATCACCACATCCATCTTTAAGAAGACATCCATCATACATCCAGACAACCCTACAGGACTCCACCTTCACCCACAAGACAACTCTATCAGCACGCAGAACATCTGTAGCTTGTCATCACTAGACAGCGTGCGCGGATTTCACCACAACGTCGCGACGCCTGGACAAGTGTGAAAAGGTCGGTAGAAGCGTAAAATACGTTAGTCCCTATTAAATTGCCTGAAGTAAATTCAAATAAATTTATTTTAAATACTGGGTTACTTAGGATGTTAGATTAAGAAATATTTGTAATTAATTAAAGAAGTAAATTCATTAAATCGTAAATTCAAATTTTCATTAAAGTATAAATTAAATTCAATTGAGTAATAAAATATTAAAATAAACTATAATAAGTTAAGAGATTAGTTCTGCCTTATAGTTTTAAAAAGTTATTATTTTAATTGAGAAGAAAGTTATTATTTGGTTTTATTTGAAAAATATTAAATACAAGAATTTGTTTTATGTTTAAAATTAGAAAAAGGAAATTATTAAAATTTTATTTTATTTTATAAAAGGTTATTATTTACAAAAACACCTAGTATTCAAATATCCCAATAGTTTATGAATTTTAGATTAAGAATTGATAAAGTGAAATTTCATAAAATAATTGCAAGCACAAATAAGCAATTTACAAGGTTAGTTCCAGTGTACTCACTCTTCAGAGGTTTACAAAAAATAAAATTATTAACTTGTGTTCTTACTGAGCTAAAATTAAAAATAAATTACTGGAAGTATAAAGTAAAGTTTTTTGTCAGAATAGTCAGTGAACTGAATATTCGACACATAGTTATTTCACCTAGGCCAAACAAAGTGAGATTGCCTACAAGACTTCCAGTAGGTGGAAATAACTTATTCTCCAACGAACAATTCCTCTAAAAAAGAAGATTCGTTGTAGAATTGGCGTCCCGAAACGTGGGACCCGAAATATTCTATAACGAACAATTCAAAAAGGTTATTCGTTGTAGAATCTATAAGTCCTGTATACGTAGCTACACATTGGGTACAAAATAAATAAAAAACAGCCATTCGTCTTATTATTGTATGTTACTTAAACAATATTACTTTTAACTAACAAAATTATTGAATATTCTTACCACTTTAAACTATTACAAATTATTAAGAGAAAAAGTCCTTCATCATTTATTGTTTAAGAGAAAACTAATCTTCTAAGTCTCCCTAACGAAACCCGAGACCACGATACCGATACCATTCCTAAACAAAAGTCTTGTTAAGAATTACTAGCCTTTTAACATTGGGGATAATGTCTGCAAAGTTCCATAACTAAAATTCTATCCATTTCATCATCATACTATTATGAGAGATGTATATTTCTTTTACCAAGCATACCCTCATATATGTATGAGTTATGTTCAACGTTCTGTTACTATAACGACACCTCTTTAAATGGATTTTGACCAGAGTTCCTTCTTCAATGCCTTGAACCCACCTTTCTCTAAATAAAACTCTGTAGCAATTCTAGTACACTAACAAAAATACAACAGCAAGTATTCCTTCCAAAAGTAAACGTGATATAGTAAACGTTTTGGTTTCCAATGGTTACAGCATTTGTTTAAAACTGGTATTATGATATTTGCATCTAATATTCTGGTGTAGCTCCAGTTCTCCGTCCAGTTCCCAAGTACCGTCGACTTATAGATATTATATTTTACCCATTATACGTAAAACTTATATGGAATTGACTACAATAGCAATACGTAGAATTGGTGAGAATCTACCGTGAAAAAGGAGACTCTTGTGTTTTAGTCTAACTTAAGACGTTTGACTTAGACCATGTTAAGGAGAAGGTATTGTATAGGGTTCTCTTATTGTCTTTAACCCGGTTCAGTTGTACGTATAATATTTCGAAATAATTTGGATTTGGGTCAGTAGAAATGTTGTAATTCTTTGTTTAGTACATGAATTGAATTTCTCAACCATTTCGTACATGACTACGCCAATCCTTTGCTCCTAACCGGGTAGACTTATGTCACCTGGCCATTTTCAACGTAACGGCTACATCCAAAAGATTTGCAGAAGTATACATGAGGTCGTCCATTCCTCAAGGAAGCCAGTCATCACCCTGAATCCCATAAGCTGAAACAGACATCGAGCCTCAAGTCACAAATACAATAATTGTTCAAAATGTGTTTATCTTATGGCCTCGGATAGTTATAAACTTTCTACAACTAATTTTACTTTTCACAGCTGGTTTTAAAGCAGGCGTTTTATTACTTATGTATGTGTAAGTAAGTTTGATTATTTTCCCTTAAAATTATAAATAAAGAAACTGGATTTTGCATGGCATTCTTTTTACAAGTCTCTAGATTTATACACGTAGTCATAGTATACATGTGCAATGCACTACAGTTCGGCTCAAGAAGCTAGGTAAGCTTTGTACTTTCAAACAAATGTATTGATTTATATAATAAGTTAATATCAATAGATACAACATAACACATTACATATTGCACAATGATTGAAACAGGTGTGACTGCTGTTTTATTAGAAAAGATTTAAAAAAAAGTTAAAATAGTAACCCCAGGTTGTTTTAGTGAAAACTAGATAAACCCTAACGCACAATAATTTTAAACTTTTATCTTAAAGTTTTTTTAAATTATTAGCAATAGGTATTAGAAATATTTAACATATTTTGAAGGTAATTTGTCCTATTTAATAAAGACGGACGAAATTTTAACTAGAGTTAGGGTACAATGTGTTTTTATTTATTGTTATTTTCGTAAGCTTAGGAATAAAAAGTAATAGATATAAAAGTAAAATTACAATTTTCTTCTAATTAATTATGTAGTACGCAACTACACCAGCTCTTTATTATTTCTAAATGTGTTAAACCTTGTGAATTAAGGTAAAATTGAACATTAAGCAATTACAGTAGATCCTCATTGATTCGAAATCCAAGGGAAAGCAATTTTTGTTCGAAACTAAAGGAAGTTTTAATATCGACACTTTGAATTACAGAGGTTAGTGTGTTTACTGATGTTAAAAAAGTATAAAAACGAACTGTAATGTAACTAAACTAGCAGTAACAAATCAACAAAAACACTGGCAATAGTCTTGACCTTACCGAGGCTAAGCCATACCTTTACCTTAGCACATGCGCGAATTAATTGTCAGTTGTTCGCCGTATCTCCGCAGTAGTTTGTTTTTTTAACAGACATGTTATTTGTATTAACTTAGAATTTCAGAAACTAATGGTGGATAAAATTAGAATTTTAGAGGTTGGCGAATTATAGCAACGAAATTTGAATTGTAGGGGCACGTGTAAAAAGAAATTCGAATTTTAGAGGCTATATATGATGTTGAAAATACTTCGAATTAACGGAATATTTTACTTTCGAATATTAGAGGTTTTCTGAGGGGAAGTGTCAAAAGGTTCTACTGTATCGTGCATTTGTTTGAGCTATAATATCTTACTGGCTAGGTACAACCGTTCAGTATTCTTTAAGGACTTAAGTAAAACTGTGGGTGATTCTAGACAGTATCAAAACAGTTAGTAGAAACAATTTTCTGTTCTTAAATTTCTTCAAAACTAAACTGAGATCAAACAATAAGAAATTAGAAGTCTAGTCATAAAACTTTTATATTGTTATAATAACATTATAGAATAATGATCTTTATTCCATTTGCAAATGGATTAAACATTAGTTATTAGATTTCCAAACATGTTGCTGATTTTAGCCCTGCCTCACTAGTAAAAGCAATAAAAAAAATAATAAAAAATAAATAATCTGTACATTATAGTCCATGATCCAACTTTAAATTTGTTTAGAATATTCTAGAAGACAAATCTCTGATAACGTCTACAACCGTGTATTTTCTTACTCGCAAACTGTAATTGAGATATGGAAAGATATCCAATAATAAAAAATGTTCATAATTAATTTTGTACAGACAAAAATGCAATGAATAGGTCCCCATAAGCAAATTTTTAGAAGACTACTCTATAAAAAAATATGAAAAATTAGTTGCTACATCTATTTTTAACTTAAAGAACCATTTAACTGCCATTTCAAATTTTGTTAACTTTTGTACTCATACGCAGACGTTCAGGGTCACACTTGTTTTAACTACACTAAACATTCAATTACATTTTATTTATTGTAACTTTTAAATACCAAATTCAAGATTATATATACATTCAAAGACATGTGTATTGTAACAACTTTATCCATGTTATTGTTTAGTTTATTTAGACAAAGATGGCCGTATATTTACAGCGTAATATCCAAAACATTAGACTAAACCCAATTATTTGTTCTCCGCCTTAACCAATCAGCTTCACAATTTGGCAGAGACGACAGTGCGAGTGATGCTGGAAATAACATTAAGAAGGTCAGTTCATTCTTCGAGTTACTATTCAGAGTTCATGCGTTGAACTCACGTGTTAGGTTCCAAGAAGTCGAAGCTATTATTCCGAGACTTCATTAGTCTAGAGAAATAGAATATGTTGAGAACAATGCAATGCAATTGCGCTTTGTGTTTAGTAAATGTGACACAATAGGCGGGTCAAACAGTAGTGTTTTAAAATATTTTCCCCAAGTTAAATTTGAGTTGAAATTTATATTCAAAATATAACATAACCACAAAAGTTTTATATAAATAATGCCACAAAAGTTTGCAATAAATATATTTTTTTGTCAATTTTATATTGTTCAATCACAAGAAAACTACCTTATTTTGAAATTGTATAAAATTGTGAATACTTGATACCAAGTTAGATTACTTGTACAGACATGCCAGACATATCTGCAAAATATAACATAATCACAAAAGTTTTATATAAATAATGCCACAAAAGTTTGCAATCAATATTATTTTTTGTCAATTTTATATTGTTTAATCACAAGAAAACTACCTTATTTTGAAATTGTATAAAATTGTGAATACTTGATACCAAGTTAGATTACTTGTACAGACCTGCCAGACATATCTGAAAAATATACATTTTCTTAAAATAAAAAATACCGTATAACCAATAAATATTGAACTAAATATTATCATTATAATATCTAGAATATAAATATTAACCACAGTGTTTCATGTTATAAGTAAATACATAGTGCTTCCATTCAACTAGCTTAAATTTTATAAGTTATATTTTTGTGTACAATCAGTATAAGACAATCTAACACAAAATTCTGTCGGTCTTGGCCAATGTATAACCAATTATATATTTTTTAAATTTAAAGGAAACAAAGAGGTGTAATGTTCTTGGGGAGTTGTAGGCCTAATTTAATACTGGTTTACTTAATGCTCAATATCAGTGAAATTATTTTTCATAAACTCCTGTTCTAGTTAAAATATTCCTGTTATATCTCCTCATTAGTAAAAGTAATAGCGAAATTTACAATGAATTATTGTTGTTAACAATAACAAACTCGTTCAATAAATTAACAAATAATCTTTAAATCCATAAAATAATATAAAACACAGTCAGAAGTATAATATAATCAGAAGTTTAAATTAAATTTATTTTTAAAATAACTGATATTTTTTAAATCAGCAAGTTGGAATAAATTTGCGATGGAGTTGATTAAATGTGACCTGGTTACGCTTCGCCTTGCGAGACATTTTACAAAAACGTCAAGATTAGTTTTCAAATCGCCTACGCAGCCTCCTACTTTACTTCAACGTCCAAAGTATTTTTATTACAGTTTGTAGAAGGTAGATTTAAAATCATGTAGTACAGAGGACAGTCTACTCGTACATTTTATTTAATAAGATTTGTCTCCTATTTGAGTTATAGAAATCGTCCTTAGTTATACAGTGTTTAGCTCTTTATTTATCTTCATTAATACTTTTTTGAGATAATATACTATTAAACATTATCTTGACGTTAATTTATATGTGTTTCTACGTGCACCTTGCAGAGGCAATTTAAGGTTGTTCTCGAAGTACTCATTTCGTGAAACATCAGAAAAAGAGAGATGTACTTAGTAATCAGTTTTAAATTATTAGTCTTTTTATTTATTATGTTTTTATTTTTCGTAAACTGTATTTTAAAATACTATTTTTCGACACACTATATCTGTACTCCAATAAACATAGTAAAATATAGCATTAAAATTGCAATTAACATTTTAAATTTCTTTTGTAATTTAGAATTGATTTAACTTACATTTTTTCATATTTGTACATTAGACTTATTTTAACACGCTCTGTGTTCGTGGCACCGTACCTTTGTGAATATTGCGTGCTTCCGCTAATCGACTACGCAAAGAACCATCAATTGATGTCTGATAATGTAGAAATATAAGAATAACGGACATTTACGGATATACAAACATGATCTATGGCACTTTTGATAATTCAAACGTTTAGAAACTATAGGAGTTTAAAAAATAAATATGTGTAATAGTACACAATCTTGTTTCCACTTTTGTAGTCGTCTATTTATTCTCTTACTCAAATAAATATTATTATTTATTCTCAAATTTATATAATAATATTTGTAGATTTGAAAACATGTTATAATAAAATAGTATAACAGGTCCTTTATAAAATAATAATTTGAACAATTATATAAACATAATTTTACAATAAAAGTAGAAGAATAAATTAAAAACTGTATATTTGTTTAAATACTGAATTCTTTGCAAAATCTTTAACATTTAGTTTGTGAATATTGGTTTTAAAATATCAAAAATAATTTACAATATTATATATTATTTATTGCATATTAGTCTACGCCAAACATATGTTTCTGATGAATTATTAAGTGAGTAATTAATTATGAATATTCTTTGGTATTACATTTAAATGTATACGAAACCATTAAAATATTCTCAATACATTAATTTGTTTAATCAAATAATTTAAATGATATTATGAATACTATAACTAACTTAAAAGTATACAAACAAGTAGGTATATAAATATAAGTTATTATACTTTCACTAAACAATTTATTAGTTACATTGTCTTCTAAAGTAAACATTTTAAATAATATTCATAAAGTATTTTCTTTGTTTGATGTATATGCAGTAGTGTTATAGATTGATTTTAATACATACACATCAAGTATGCAAAAAGAGAATTTATCAAAAGGTAGAAACAAATTCCAAGAAGATCGTGAATTAAACTAATAAGAAAAGCAAACAGTAAGATGTTGAATATAAAAGTATGCTATTTCACAATCACTTCAGTATAAGATATTCTGAATCAAGGCAAGATAACTAAAGTGGTGATTACAGCTGTTCTACTTTATTGTCTTGCCACCAGGAGTGATATGAATAATTGATAAGGATTACTTCATTTGAGAGATGTACCTTGAATTCACCGCTTTGCCTTGAGTGTTTTGGTTTACACTAGAACCGACAAAAATCCTTGAATGTATAAATCTCCTCTTTTCTGAAGTATGCGTTATTTATTTACGTTGGTCCTGATAATTTTGTTTTTAATTTATATACAATATTCACCAATAGTCAAATTTTATTATTTTTAGACGGGTTTATAACATATTTAAAATAGACAAAATACAAATTTCTATAATAACGTTTGATAACTTGTTTTATATAACGTCAGGTGAACGCTTAGTATGATTTCTAATACATTTAAACTTTGACACATTTTTGAAGTTATACTGCTTTGCGCCCGTTGTAGGCTAATGGGGATGGGGTGACGGTCGAGAAACCGCGTCACGCGTTAGGAGTAAAATCCGAAAAGTGCCTTTTTATACCTTTTCTCTACAAGAGATACCTCAAGAGTCTCGGTGGGTGACTGGTTAACGCACTCGACTTCCACGCTAGAATCCCTGGTTCGATCCCCCCGGCTGGGAAATTTTTTTTCTTCAAAAATTATAGGAAAGTATACGAATATACGATTGGCCAAAGAAGTATAACTTCCACCGTCTGGTCCGACGCAGACCCATTTCTTTTTTTTAGTTCAGTTTTGAATGTGATGAATGAGAGTTAAACTTTAAAAATATGTCATATTATGTGTATAAATTACCTTCAAAAATAGCTTAACTATACAAAATTCAATTGTATACAAGAATCATATTTTATACCGAATTTCATGTATAGAAAATACAAAAAATAAATAAATGTCCATCTTCTATTTCTTTTTAGTTAAATTTGTTTGAGCTTTCATGGTGGCACAAAAAGAGTTACAACGCTGTGAAAGACAGACAATCAAACATGTCGAAGTTATGATTGAGATTAAATTGTGATTCGAAAACTTAATAAGCTGCTGATAGAAACGAACTTGTTTCTCACCATGAAGGCAAAACTAATTAATTGCTTAAAGTTATTGTAAAATCTAGCAAAATATCAGCCGTTGGAATTTTAGATTTTAGTTTCAGTTCTATAAGTGCAGAAGCAAATTTCGTTGTCTTAAAAAAATACAGTTTACTTAACCTCTTTAATTGTGTTAAACAATTGAAGATGAGAGAGGAGCGAATATCGAAGATAAATCGATAGTCTGTAACTAGGTTCGCGTCTATTCCAACCTATTGACCCATCTGTTTCCCCATGTTGTACGAATGAAAAAGAAGAATATGTATACAGTAGAACCTCGCTAGTTAGAACTTCGATAATTCAAAAACCTCTATAATTTGGAACTTTTGTCATTTTCCCTCAGAAACCTCTAATATTCGAAAATAAATATTCCGTTAGTTCGAAGTATTTTCAACATCATATATAGCCTCTAAAAATAGAATTTCGTTTTACACGTGCGTCTACAATTCAAATTTCGTTGTTATAATTTGAAGTCAACCTATAAAATTCGAATTGTATCCCCAATTAGCCTATAAAATTCGAAGTTAATACAAAAAACAAGCCTGTTGAAACACGAACTAGTTCGGAGATGCTGAGCAAAACTGAAAATTCGCGTATCCGCTAAGGTAAAAGTATGGCGTAGACACGGTTTCCTCCAGGGTCAAGAATATTGCCAGCGTTTTTGTTGATTTGTTACAGCGTATTTATTTCGTTTTTAGACTTGTTTACATTAAACACTAGCTTCTTTTAAAGTAATAATCGTACTTTTTAATTTTCATCTTCATTAATTGTTTTATTGCCTAATTGTGTTTTTTTAAATTTTGTTTAGTGTTTTTAAACTTATGTAACATTACTACATATTATGCAAAGTTATGCAAACATTTTAAAAAGCTTTGTAGCGGATTCTTAAAATATAGGTTTACCTCTGTAATTCGAATTTTATTTAGGTCTACACTAACCTCTATAATTCAAAGTCTCAATAATTCAAACTTCATTTAATTCAAACAATTAATTCGAATTAGTAAGTTCTACTGTAGTTATCATAAATTAAATATGTTTTTTTTAAGATAAACATGTCGTAGAAGGAACGAGCTAGAAGAATTAGGTACTTAAATATAGTAATCTATTATACACAAATTACATCACTAGAAAGAAATACATAATCGCATTACTCTTCAAAATATAGATTTTTTTATAAAATAAATGTTTACAACAGACTACAGTTTATCTAAGATTGAGATAGTCTGTAAAAATAGTCTTCAAAAATTGAATTAATATATTTTCATACAAGGGTAAGCTCAGTACAATCATGTTCAAATAAAGAGAGAACATGTCCCAACATGTTCTATCATGTTTCTATGTATAGAAGAACTGTTATGTAATTTTTTCAAGTGATGCTAGGAATCTTTAGTACAGTGAAAATGTCAGCTTATTCTTTAATCATTTTGTTATTTTTTTCTTTCTATCTTAGTCACTTTATTTTAATATTACTTCTTTATTGCATGTACCGAATTCAATAAAAAACCTTTTATGGAAGTACATTTTTGATGTAAAAATATATTAAAACGTCAATTTAATCAAATAAATTGAATTACAACCTATATTTTATGGCATTTAAAATTTTTCATTAAAAAAAATAACAAATAATTTTTCATCGAAATTGGAAAATAATAATTGCTCCAAATTTTTTCCTCATATACAGAAATATTATATTTGTCGTAAAAATGTATTAACCCTCCAAGTGCTGACTATATTACTCTTTAGTGTTAAGGGTTTTTTTGGTTCCGCGCATGCTTATTAAATAAAATCATTATAAAATGCTCACTAACAGTAAAGTAAGACTTATTATACATAATTTTAATCACAATTGCATGCTCTTTACAGTAAATAGCTTTAACAGGCTTAACTTATAATTTTTTTGTTGACCAAAGTAGAAATTAAAAAAATGTTTGTGTTCTAAAACCTCTCACTCAAAATATGTAAAAAAAAGTAATGTAGAAAATCCAATATAGCCAAAAGTTGCACAATTTTATGGTGAATAGAAATATACATAACACTACTACTTTGCCGTAAAAAAAAACTTTTTGTCTATAAAAAAAAATCCGTTTTTTTTATAAAAAAATTGCTTTTCTGCACAAAGAAGAAAAACTTGCCTCTAAAGATATAAAAGTACTGTGTAGGTCCAATATTTATGGTTTTAAATTATTGTTATAAAGGAATAACACACACATTATATTCAAGAAAAAAAAGAATAAAAAATATTTACAGTTCAAAGTCTCTAAATGTCACTATTTTCAAACGCACCTCTAATAGCAATTGAATTGCTAAATTCACTCATAATTGCTTCAAAAATGAATAAACATTTACAAAAACTAATAAAAATTAAATGATCTAAACTGAAACTAAAAATAAATAACAACTAGTGGATAAACAAACAAAATCCGAGTTCCGAGCGTCTATCTACGCGTACTACACGACTAGATAGTTGATTTGACAATTCTGCCGAAGGTTTGTTTGAGTCGATATCGCTATGAAACTCTGAATTATAATAAAGTGACTCTTTCCAAACACAACCATACATAGAAGTATCCGATTGTATTAAAAATAGCGGATACAAAATGTGTGCATATGCGACGTTAGCACTGTAACGCGACTTTTATACATCGCATATGCGACGTTAGCACTGTAACGCGACTTTTATACATCGCATATGCGACGTTAGCACTTTTAATGCATTAATTTTATATTGAAACTGTATAGATAAATAATGTCAATAATAGATAATATACGTTTCCACCATGTAATACAGAAAGGGGACAACGTTTGCTTAGGATATTGAAGGTAAGCAAACAAAGCCCATGTTGATAAACACCTCTACAGGATAGGTACATATCTTGCATGTATAGTGGTACAATGCTAATGTAAGCCACAATGCTAGGTCTACTATGTGCTGGCCAGATAAGATATTAAATATATATCAAGATTGTTGTATTATACTACTTGTGCGGATGTTTATAATCTGATATTTAAATTAAGTTACTTAATTTATGAGGGAATTTTGTATCCGAAACTTATTACTTCTATTAGATGTTCTTAAACTACATTTGCTTAAATTATGTTTGGTGGATTAGTAAAAAAAGAGGACGTTTCAACTAAGACCATTTTTTCTATCAACATATATTAGGAATATAAATGAAATATTTCGACCAATGTTTTTTATCGTTTTCACTATTTGTTTTTGTGATGGCAAGATCAAACATCCACTAAACAATTCGCCTATTATATTTGACACCCATCTATATTTGGCAGAATAAAGGTTCAGACGTGGACATCCAGGTTGTTTGACGGACAACCAACAACATGATCGTCTGCCCGTCCACAGGAGTCGGTTTTCGTCAGTTCATATTTCATAGTTGTGCTTTTTTTTCGAGAAAATGGATTTATTTGATGAAATTATTTTGTTAGAAAATACATCCGGGATGAGAGGGCGACTCAAAAAAGGCAGCAATTTTGGGTACACCC
The DNA here is from genome assembly GCA_018207615.1 of Philaenus spumarius. Lineage (NCBI taxonomy): Eukaryota > Metazoa > Arthropoda > Insecta > Hemiptera > Aphrophoridae > Philaenus > Philaenus spumarius. The sequence goes on along the minus strand of JAGFPH010000244.1, from coordinate 569,700 downwards.
AATACTTATTGAAACAAATCGACTGGGAGAATTTAACCACTTACATAGCCAACTCCTGGGAGATGAGATTAAGTTTACTAAACACTACCGCATTAGTTCAAGGACGTTTCACTGGACGTAAATCGTAAAAAGGTAAAATTTTAGAGAAGTGATACCACCTGAGGAACGCTTGGCTGTGATCAGGGCCGTCCCTAGGAGTGTAGGGCCCGGGGCAAGCTTACATCGGGCGCAACCTACCGCACCGGGTGAAACTCATTCTATGGTGTCGTTTTTATAAAAACTATATAGACTAGTAGTCATGAATGTTTGGTAAATCATTCAAGGCATCCTGTACTACCTCCCGTGGTCAATATATACGATTGTATTGTCTGATGGCAGAGCGAATTGAACTTTACTCCCGGAAAGCAATACACAATAATTTTTATCGGAGTTCCTGGCTCCCGCCTTAATGCGATGCCTGTGGAAGTTGACCCACTTGCCCCCCCCCACTATTTCAGCACTATTACAGCCTGTGACAATAAGGCAAGGATACATAAATACCAACTTATTGATTTTGTATCAAATTTGTATTATGCCTGTTCATTTGTAACTATTGTTTTAACAAAAACAAAAAAGAAAGAAAAAAATGTTTAAAAAAAATGAACGAGGAAATTATTTTGGCAAGGGACTTCGGCCTAAAGAGTCGCAAATCCCATTCAATCCAGATCTGAAGAGACATCTGGCGTACATGGCCGAGCTCACCCGACGAAAGGTCGCGGATCCTTTTTCTCGATATGGTCTCGTTCGGCCCAATTCAGCCGTGCACGGTTAGAGTAAACAGCTTACCTAAACCATTGAAGAAACAACACTTTTGTTTCTTCAATGCCTAAACCTACCAACCTTGTTGAATTTTAGACCCCTGACTTTCCTCGGATGGATTCGTATTTTTCAATATTCAGTATCTTCCTGTAGTTGTATGAAATTAAAGTTTAACTGTTCATTCCTTTACTGAAACTTTCGATTTCATTATATTATACCGAGTGTAATTTATTGCTAATAAAAACTTTTCATTTTCAGTGATTAGTAACTGTAATCCCTTTAAAATTATTTTGTATAAAAGAAGGTATTTTTTACATTTTTGGAAATTATTGAAAGTATTTATGAAATTTGACTATGTCGAGTCTATCGAGTTAGTTTATAAAATTATACTGATGCATTTATGAGTTGAAAGTTAATTCCATAAACAACATTTTAACGATTTTAATTTGAGAGAAGATAAATAAACAATACTTAAACACTAAGTACTATAAAGAAATTGTTGATGGAAATCATAAAACACTTAGTTAAATATTTAAACTAGGAGTTTATTTTGGCGTATTAACTAATTGATGTCTAAATCCATATACGTGTTTAGCACCTTTAGCTTCAACCTTGTGTCTCCCACTGAGCTGCAAATTGACGCAACGAAAAACGTTTCACTGAAGTTAAAAAAACATGTTTTTGAATAATGTTACTTACCTGAATAGCAATAAAGTAAATACAATTCAAAGCACCCATTTTTATTTTTCATTTTTAATGAAAATGTTAATTAAAAAGGTAAGACTTTTTGTTGAAGTTGTTTACTTCATATTCCTCTCATTCGCAAAATGGATGTTTATTTATTGCATTTATTAGTTTGTATTCTAATCTAACGATTTCATTGTTAAGTTAAATTTTTATTGTTCATAGAGTAAAACTATTTGTTTGAGGTTATGTTAATTTAAAACTACCCATAAGGTTTCTACTTCTCATTTCCAAGTAAAGTGTTGGCGCACAAATACTTAAACTATTCGAGCACAAACATGAGTGTGTAAATATATTATTTAGGACATTCTGAATTTGGAAGATTTTATTAACAA
>JAGFPH010000244.1:546093-567423 GCA_018207615.1 Philaenus spumarius | reverse complement strand
ATTGTAAACAAACATAACGTGTTGCTAAGCTTTTTATACGAACAGCTGTTTTTGTAAGCTATGGTTTTGAGTTCATACAGTAAAGTTCATACAGTTTTTGAAACTTTTTCGGAAAACTTTTCAAATTTTTCTTTACGTATACTTCTATGAACTACTGCAAACATTTTAAGACCAAAATTAGCCAAATCGGTCCAGCCGTTCTCGAGTTTTAGCGAGACTAACGAACAGAAATTATTCATTTATTTATATATATATAGATAGATAGATAGATATGTAACAACATATGCTTGAATTATAATATAGCTGGCCCGGCAGACTTCGTACTGCCTTAATTGATAAATAAAAGACCTAAACTTTTGTATAAAATAAACTTAAAACAAACAAAAGGAATCCGTAACTAATAAAAAAAAAACTCGGTATGAATGAAGTTTTATTATTATTTTCGATTAATTACACATGATGTTGCGGTGTTGCTAATTTACAAAACAGAGGTTTCCTGAAATACTGGCTATGTATAAGGTTTCAATTTGATATTGACACACACACACACACACACACACAGTTATGATAAAGTCTTTTAATCAATTTAAAGCTTTCTGATAAACTATATTTTTTGTTTTGTTTTGTGGTGCGTAAATAAACAAAGATGATGGTTTTCCGACGCGCGAACACGCGACGTATAATTGTCCATGCGCGAAACAGGGAAACTCCAAGTTGATTCCGCAAACTTCCAACGACTGGCCTTGTGATTTATTTATGGTCATCGCAAAGGCCAGACGTACTGGAAATTGTAAACGTTTAAAATCGAATGGTAAATCCGTTGGAATCATCGGTATACGCGGAATCAAGACATCCTCTCCTTTGTATTTTCCCTTTATGATTGTTGCCTCAATGATGTTATTCATCACCTTTTTCACAGCCAGTCTTGTTCCATTGCATAGTCGAGGTTGATTAATGTTACGCAGCATGATGACAACTGATCCTACTTTTAACTGCAAATTGTGAGGTGGTAATCCTGGCAATTCCAGTGAATTTAAAAACTCCGTGGGATAGTTGACTATGTCATTCTGGTTCATAACGGTGTCGACTGATTTGAAGGAAACCAACTGTCCCGGAAGATAATTCTGAATGGTCGCATTCAGTTCCTCGACATCTTTATTTTTCGCCGCCAATATTGCTCGTTCACCCAGCCAATTATGGTTATTGAACTGTTGCGCTATATCTGGGAAAACACGCTGAATAAGCTCCTCTTTTGAGTCTGTGATGTGACAGAAATCTGTGGGTAATTTGATGAATCCGGTCGAGGTGTCTACTGCGACTTTGTTATTTCCAATGTCTAACAACTGCTTCGCAAACACATTTGCAGTGTCATCTTGTTGCAAAAATACTTGCATGTTTGTTGTTAATTGGAGTGTCTTTACGTACCGCCACAAATATGATGATTTTAGGCATGCGTTTAGTTCATCAGCAACAGTTGATCGGGGAATAACTGGAAGAGTCTGACGAAAATCACCTAACAACAGAATCATGGCCCCACCAAAAATATTTTGGTTGTCACGAAGATCTTTCAACGTTCTGTCCAGTGCCTCCAATGACCTCTTATGGGACATTGTGCATTCATCCCAAACAATTAATTTGCATACCTGTAGGATCTTAGCCATTGCGCTATTTTTGGCGATGTTGCAAATTGGTGTTTCGTTGATTTGCATATTTAATGGTAATTTCAAGGCAGAATGTGCAGTTCGCCCGCCTTCTAGCAGAGTCGCAGCTATTCCAGATGAAGCCAACGCTAGAGCTACATCATTTTGCGATCTGATCCTCGCCAAAAGCAATGAAATTAAGAACGTTTTTCCGGTTCCTCCGGGAGCATCAAGGAAATAAATTCCACCAGATCCACTGTTCACAGCTTCTATCAAAGTGTCGTACGCAATTCTTTGTTGTTGATTTAATTGTGGAACATTTGTACGGACTGTTTTGGCCAATGCTTCAATGTCGTACTGTTGTTCTCTTTGCAACTCGTGGTTTAATGCATTGTGCATATGACGATTGGGTGCTGTCATTCCCAAACACGACAATACCTTATTTGCCATCAATAAACACATATCTTCAATCATGATCAATATCTCATTGTAAATTTCTGCAGTCATTTGTAGTGTAGGATTCAAAGTTTGACGGCGCACACGATGTAAAACATCCTCAGACATGTCATCTCTATACTTAAACCACAAATCTTTTGGATTCGAGGGGAAACATGTCGATATGATAATCGCAAACAATGTACGAATTTGATGCGGCGATGAAGATATTACGGAATCCTTGAGCGTATCATCCCAGTGCGAATCGTTCTCGAGTAAATGTAATAGTTGACATGCCTCACGGTAAGTCGCACACAGCTGTCCATTAATTGTTCTCAGATGTTTAAACGATGTCGGACCACGAACATTCACCAACAACAACCGTAAATAATAACATTCATCGTTATTGGGATGTACTGTGTAGATGCGACCCAGAGCGTCTGAAGCAAATAAATTTGGATGTCCTCCAACTGGTGTTCCTTGTTTTCGACGCTGAAACGATTTCGATGATGCATTCCATATGTAATAGCGTGGCATGTCAGCATACAGCAAAGTGCGAGCAAAATTATCGGTTTGACAGACTGTGAAGAAACTTGTTAATGTTGTCGACGTTGGACGTACTGCTCTGCCTGCCGCGTTCGATTCATTAAAATAAGCTCGTTGACCATTTTCTAAATGGACTGCCAAATGGACTACTGTAGGGTGTCTTTCATGGATCGCAAATGAAAAGATACGCCAAATTGCTTCGTTGCTACTTACATAGCGACCCATCTGGTACTGTAATACTTCGTCATTTGCATTTGTTACATCGAAGACGGCCATATCGCTACCTTTGTTAACATATTTACATATGTACTTTATCGACTTCACGGAGTTACAATATTCCACATTGATGTGAGTCTCAAAAGCTTTGGACAATATTGGCGAGTATGGCACAATCCAACGATTGTCTAGATCAACATTTTGTCCTCTTACCTTCACAACTACTGATCGCCCATTGTCTGCAACTGATCGCCGACGATACAATGGGTATCCATCATTTCCCGTTATGGTTTCAGCAATCAGGTCTCTTGGGTATCGCTTGGAACACTTGCCGTCGACCATACAGGGTGAATTGTAGTTGAAAACTCCGCAAGGTCCATGTATCATGTGTTTGGTAACTACTGCATGCAATTTTGGGTCAACTGTTTCATCAGGAATTTCAGCTGAAATTATGGTATCAATCTCATCTGGCCTTATTTTGTCCACTAACCAGACTAAAATGTGCGCATGTGGCAGACCACGCTTTTGCCATTCTACAGAGTACATCCAACAACGGACTTGGCCATACACGCGTTGCTTTATGAAGAAATTCATGAGAGATTTTAATTTTTGTTTAAAAACTCTGGCAGTGATGTCATGTCTATCAACTGGTGTTTGGCTATGTAGCAATTCCTTCTTGATTTCGGACCATTGTGGGTTACAGGTAAATGTAACAAATAAGTCTGGGCGGCCATAATGCCTAACATATGACATAGCATCCTGAGCATATTCGTGCATGTGGCGCGGGCTTCCTATGTAAGTGGCTGGCAAAATTGTCATTCTTCCCACATTATTCACATTGCCATCGGCATTTATAGCATCGCGGAGATGAATGTATTCCTCTGATCGAAGCTGTCGTTGGTTCAAACGGATGTATGTCAATCGTTCAGTCTCAATTTTAACATACATGTCAACTGCAAACTGATGAAAAAGTCGTTGACACATCAAAATATGATTTACTTCACCTTCACGGATCATGAGTCTGTATGAATAGAAATTCATAGCACTAACTTTTTTGTTGGTTTCAGCACCTGCAATCAAAAATGATAAATTTGTAATTTGTTACTTAGATGAATTGAATTCAATGAAAAGAATTCAATGAAAATATGAAAAGAATCTAAAAATTGTTCAATCTAGTTACCTGTTACTTGATTTACCATTTTGATATTAAAATGGTATCCATCTTCCCCCTGCCAGAAGATCAAAGGATATTGTAACGCATCATAAGTCCTGTGTGTTTCAGATACACGTTTTATATCATTATTCCGAAGATGAAGCACCATATCTCTAAATTGTAAATTTTCTCCCACAATGACAACAGCCACTTCGTCAATGGTGGGTGAATTAAACCTTCTTGTGTGTTCACCGGCAGGTGTTTTGTCTGCTCGAATGACAATATTATGGCTGTCAGATGGCATCCGATCCAATGCTATTTTGAACATGTTTACTAAATTGTTGTTTTGATGAAGAAACATTTGTAATTCCTGGACAATGGTTCTCTTCACTGTTGGATTGTGAGCACAACGTTTATCAACTTCCGCATCTGAATTGCCCATAAAATAAATTTGTAAAAATTGATGATCTATATCTGGTAGTGGTAACATTGACCCCAGGAAGTGATAAATTTGTCCTTGTATCTGTAATTTTTAAAGATTTGTCCAATAATTATTTCTGATATATATTTTAATACAAACTTGAATATTCTAAAAAAATATATGGTATAATTACCTTGAAAGTGGGCATGAAATTGTCCAGTATTATATGTGTAGCGCCAAACGATGTCATCTGGAAACAGTTGTTATATTTCTGAATGTTGGCCAAGAAGTGCTTAGAATCACTTCCAATCCCAGAAACTAAAGAGCGTAAAGGATCTGGTGGTGGGACCAATTGTGGCAATTTTACTTTGCCTCCAGCACAACATAATCCAGTAGATTCATCACTGTATTTTAATGCCTTACAATATTTACAAATTATTGTCATTTCCCCAATTGTTACTGATTTGTCGGCACAATAATCTATTGCCGGATCATAGTGGAATGCAGCTCGTTCCAGAATCACAGGAGCACTGCGTCTGCGGAATCGCTCAATTTCATTATGTCGTGCTCGCTGTTGTTGTGTTTGATGTGCACGAACTCGTTGCATTCTAAGCCTATCTACTTCATTGACACTCACTAAAGAACGCAATTCTAACATAGCAATACGACTATTTTCTTGATCTGTCTCTCTTTGGTCATCAGTGCGGTTAGCACGTGAGGTAGATCTTTGCACATTTGATTGACTGCGACGGCCTAAGTCAGGTCGTCTTCTCCTCGGCATCGTAAATTGTAATTAATCAAAGTGAGAAAAGTTCTCGTGCACTTAGCAGTAAAGTGTCACTATTACAAAAGATCAACCAAAAACGTAGCGGTAATCGTCACTCACAAGGATATAAGGATACACTCTTTGTAACCATACAAAATAAATACCAATTTATACCAATTAATACCAATTTATAGCACTAACTTTGGACTTCCACAAATAATTCAAGACCAAAATTAGCCAAATAGGTCCAGCCGTTCTCGAGTTTTAGCGAGACTAACGAACAGCAATTAATTTTTATATATATAGATTGCGATGAACTAAAAACATAATCACAATTCGACTGACAATAAACAACTGAAGATCGCGGGGAAAACAAAAGTAAAACAATGGAAAAGAGGTTTGAATCAGCTGTGGGTTGTAAAAAATATATTTGAATCACTTTGTAATATCCGTGTTAAAATTCAGGATGTAACAAAGTGGTTCAAATAGAGTTTCTAATTTTAAATTTATAGGCCTAATTAGTATTAGATACTGTTTAGTATTTAAATATACAATTATGTATCAAAATAATGATAAAATGTAATCTTTTAATGGCTTTTGTTTCATTCAGATTGTTTGTTTATTTTTCAGTAACATCCGTGTTAAAATTCTGGATGTAACAAAGTGGTTCAAATAGAGTTTCTAATTTTAAATTTATAGGCCTAATTAGTATAAGATACTGTTTAGTATTTAAATATACAATTTTATATCAAAATAAAGATAAGAATGTGATCTTTTAATGGCTTTTAGTTGCATTCATATTGTTTGTTTAGTGTTTGATATAATTATGTTTAAACTCATGTATGTTTATGGTTATGCCTGGTAACAAATTTTTTATTATTATTATTTTTAACAGTGGAAATATGATTTGAAAAGTATTAAACAATTCATAGATAAAATATAATTTATATAAACAATATTTTAAACAGCATATGTGTAAGTAAATAGATATGTAACAACCGATGTTTGAATTGAATTATAATACAGTAAGTATTTTTCGTTGATTTTTGTTAGTGTTGTTTGTCAATCTAACCTAAAACAGCTGTTGGATTTTGAAGAATAATAACCCGATTCTAAATTAGAGAAATTGGTTGTAAATAAAAGTGTTTTGGTTCATTGTAGGCCTAACCTAAAATTAATTATGTTTAGTTGAGTTTTAGCGTGACTAACGAACAGCAATTCATATTTATTCACCTTTTAAACCTTCTCTGGACTTCCACAAATAATTCAAGACCAAAATTAGCCAAATTATCTATTTTATTTATATAATAGATAAAATATAATTTATATAAACAATAATTTTAAACAGCATATCTCTAAGTAGGCCTATATAGATATTTAATAACCAATGTTTGAGTTTAATTATAATAATTCTGTAAGCATTTTTATTTGTGTTTGTTTAGCCTATAGTTTTTCAATCTAACCTTAAAAAGCTGTTGGTTTTGAACAGTATTAAAGTGATTATAAATTTGCTAAGTAATGTTGTTATGGTAATACATGTAAACAAACATAAGCTTTTTTACGAACAGCTGTTTTTGTGAGCTATGGTTTTGAGTTCATACAATAAATGCTGTTCAGTTTCTTCCAAATTTGAAACTTTTTCGGGAAACTTTTCAAACTTTTCTTTACGTATAAACCTTCTACGAACTACTACAAACATTTTAAGACCAAAAATAGCCAAATCGGTCCAGCCGTTCTCGAGTTTTAGCCAGACTAACGAACAGCAATTCATTTTTATATATATAGATATATAACTGAAATCGATAAGATGTTGTTTCGCATTGTATGTAATCAACTCCTATAAAATTGAGATTACGTACGATCGTACGTGGAGTAACATTTAAAGAAGAAATAAATATTCGTTAAACTTAATAATATAATAGCTGATTTCACCCATCATCTGTAATACGCAAACAAAACCTAGCGTATATTATACTTTGGGGTTATGTTTACAACTTCAATCAATAATATAGCCTATACTATTAATAACTTCTAAATCAGTTGATCTATCAATATGAAATAAAAGGCAATTAAAAGATAAAATTTGTATCTTTCTTTAAATATATATAATAATATACATAAACACAAAAACTTAACAAATATTACTACAGTTTTATAGACCTTATAATTGTACACATTTGATTGATTGATTGATTTATTAGCCTGATTTGGTTACAATTGCTCTATTAGAAAATTAGTTTTCATCACTCCGTACCGAAAGTAGCTACTTTCGATGTCAGCTGGTAGCAACGAAAACGATCGTTTCCCAAGCTCTAATTTAGAGCAAGGGAAAAACGATCAGCTGATTTTCCCTTGCTCTAAATTTGTTTTCCCTTGCTCTCAATTAGTTTTCCATTTGCCCGCTACTCGCTCTGACGTCGCTTTGCCGTTTATTCTTACAATTTATATCAGCTGTTCTTATTGTTCAACAATGTAAACCGAAAACAGGAATAGGTATAAATGAGTTTTGCTGCAAGAACTCCAGAAAAAACTTCTAAATGAAGGAGTGAATGTCACCAACAATACCAACTGCACAATAAACATAACCTTGAACTTCTAATTGTTACGTTGTTATGTAGGCTTATTATAGTAAATTTGTTATTATAAAAAAATGTTAATTGAGAAATATAATAGTTTGCATTTTACTGAGGTTTCTTCTTCAGCATTGTGTGTATTTTTGCGTCGTGATGAAAAGTACCGTTCATAACTTGTACCGAAAGTGATTTTCCGGCACTTGCTCCAATTATTCCCGTACTCGGCTTCGCCTCGTACGTGAAACTTGGGCGCGCACCGGAAAGTGCCACTTTCGGTACTAGTAATGAAATATACTATTTTTTTATTCAAAACAATTTTGTTCTTGAAAATAAATCTAATTAATTTTCAGGTATTGCACAAGAAATAAAGCATATATATATACTATTTTTCTAGAGACCGTTGTATTGAACCACAACGGGCTCTGTTGCTATTTTATATAATAATTCCATGTTCGTACTGATCGACACCCACATAATTACTTCTAAAAAAGAGCAATACATTCAGGATGTATATACAGGGAATAGTTAAACATTTTCTTTTCGTAAATGAATTTCTGCAAGATTGCCTACCTTTTAAATTACAAATTATTCTTATAATTCACTTTTTAATAGAACATTTTTTTCCAGACTCTACCGAGTTCTCCCAAAGAGCAACACAATATTTGAGGTGATAGTACACATAAGCAAAATATACTGTTTTAATTGCATCCGGACTGGAAATACGTGAAATAGTACGTAGTGCAAAACAAGCTGAATTAAGTTTATTTGAAATAAAGGTAATATGTGATTTCCAGTTTATGTTTTCATCAATTACCACTCCCAGAAATTTTGACGAGTCTGTACTTGGTTCTAAATGATTAATTGAAAATTTGTCTTTTAATTGTATACAAGTTAAAACTACCGAGTTAAAAATCCCCGTCTGCATAGTAAGGTAGGCCTAGATAAAGTGTGTTGTTTAAATAGTATTTTGTATAAATGATGTATTCCTGATGTGTATCTAATTAATCCGCCTGTGATTTTCACGGGGGTTTACTAGTATACTCATATTTGTAGATAATTTCAACTTTATATAAAAATTAGTTTGAATATTGTTAGAGTTAAGACAGGTGATGCCATCGTTTAGGCCAGTTGACCTTGAAAACCTGAATGATTCATGCCTAGACAAATGTTTTTCATCCACTGACACTCTAAAACCACCCACATTTTACAGCTTTGAGCCGGAAGGGAATTTGTTGTATTACTAATATTATAAGCTTGACAGATTTTTAATAAATGAATACTCCTCGGTTTTGATATTATTTGTCATTCCTGTCTTCGCAGGTATTGTATTGACGATTTAAGACTAAATAAGTCGTCCTAAATAAGTGAGAATTTGTATAGTATACTCAAATGAATTATTAATATTAAAGACTGTAAATCTCAAAATTATTAGGAAGTTGCTCAAATTAAGTAACAAATCATTCACTGTAAACATTTTTGTTTTAAATTAAATAATAAATTTAATAATTTAATAAATTAAATAATTAAATTGTAATGAAAATTATGTAATATAATAGCATACTATGAATGGAATTGGTAAATTAGAAATTATTTTCATCTAAATAAAATTTCTAATAATAATAATATGTCTTTATAGTGATATGCCTTTATATGTCATAACATACAAAATGATTTTTAATATATAAAACAATCATACCTCCTGATAATACTCATGGTCCAAAGACCTTCCAGAGGGGTTGTCATTATATGTTATTACTTTACTCATATAGCACAAAGAAAAAGAACCGATAAAAAATAAAACGCATCGACAGATTAAAATGTTTACAATCAAATAAAAATTACTTTTTATAATCAGTAGGAAAAATGAAAACCGCCAATATCAGTAAAAATAAAAAATAAATAATAATACTAAAAAATAATAACTTAAGAATTAAACTCTTTGGTTAAACTAAACCTATATGCTCTGGCTTTACTTCAAAATTTACTTATTTTAGTCCAATGTCTTCTATTTAAGTGATTTAATAACTCTTGTTCAGACAACATATCCTTCTAAACACCTTGAGTATGGAACACTCAGCAAGAAAATGTGGGATATCTTCCTCTTCATTGACGTTGCACAAAAAACAGTTTGGACGTAGCAGAATATAAATATTTATTTAAATGTATTAATTCAATCCTGACTTTAAAAAACCAAATAATTAAATTTCTGTTAGCTTTTTAAATAGTCTACATTAATGTTCAACGGCTTTTAAATTAATAAACGACGACTGGTGTGCAAGAATAACTCGTAATTTGATGTAATTTTAATTTTAATTTTTTCTATAACTTCCTCAATACAAAAATTCGGAATCAAGTAACTATTAGGAATGTCAAACAACTGTCATACAACTTGACACTCTTTATACAAGTACGCCTTTTTCACTAGTACCTGTCTTGATAGGAGATCGAGGTGAAGGTAGCTTCATATACCTCTTTGTATACATCAAATACAATTGAATTGTGTATACAAAAATTGGATTTATTTCAGTTTCCAGAAACAAATTGTAGTAACGAGCATTAGCAGGCAATTTAAACATTTCTTTATAAGAAAGTGCTCTATAATTTCCACTGAATCATACAATTTATATCCCCACACGTGTTATAATGTAGAATTAGAAATTACTATTTTCTTTTAAATGATATGTTATTGTTGAAATTATAATGTTCAAAATGCATTTAACGAAAATTTTTCTACTGATAAATTATTGTTCCTAAAATGTTCATCCAGAGACAACTTTGCTGAAAGTGTAATGCCTAGGTATTTATACGTATTTACCACTTCCACTTGTTATTTCCAGTAAGTCCACTTCTCGTGCTTCGCTGATGTTCCGCAATTCCTAAATTCTAGAATCTTTGATTTATCCGGATTTACAATAAGGTTTTATTTTAAGCAATATTCATGAAATGCAATGATCATATTCTGCAATGTGCTCTTATCCTATGCCAGAAAAACAATATCAACTGCGAACGCTAAGTGTTTAATGATGATACCCAAAATGTTTACTCCACCCTCCAATTCGTTGTCAACATCGTTCATAAACAAGGCAAATAGTAGCGGACTTAAATTGCACCCGTGCTCGACTCCAGTACACTTTCCTAATTCTCTAGTTAGGGCCTTTGGGTTCCACACAGATGCACGATCATTTCTACATAAACTTCTTAAAATATTTATCATTTTTGTTTACGTATCATACTCCGTAAGCTTATAAAACAGTGCATAACGGTTGACTCTATCAAATACAACAGATAGATATAACAAAAAAAAGGCAAACACTTTTCTTCATTTCGTCCTCAGTTTAAACTTATCAAATTATGTATGTGTTCTATTGCATTGTACGGCTTACGAGTTACGAAACCCAGCCTGGAATTCCTTTAATATGCTTCGGTAGATTACCCAATGAGTAAATCTATTTAGGAGTAGACTAGCAAACATTTTGCCCATCACGTTGTTGAACGATCCTCTGTAATTGGAAGTGTCTCTCAGAGGATTGGAATGATAGTAGATCTCTTAAAACTTTTAGGCTCAAAATAAAATCTCTATTTTTAACGAATAAGAAGTTGCCTGACTAGAGATGAGATTGTCGAAGAATCTAAATATTATTATTATTATTGCTATTTTGTATTATAGAATAGAATAGAATAGAAAAAGTAGCCTACTTTATTTGACATTTACCAATTAATAAAATACATAAAAATAAATTTTACAAATTAACTTTAAAAAATACCAATAAAAAAAACAAACAAACTTTTTTTACACAGTACTGTACAGCAATGGTCATTTGACCGTCAGCTGGGTTGGCAAAATACATATTGTTTATGATTACATTATTACTTATCACCAGCTATTCAATTAAAATTAATTACATTTATAAATATATTTACAGTAATCCTTTCAAGAAATTATGTAACTCCCTCCCTAAACACGTTTTTGTTTACTGTACCAATAACTTAAAAATTAAATTCATTTATTAATTCCCATCTAAATTTCCATGCCATTTTCATGTATTTACCCAGTTTACACCAATCCCTCCCCTTTAACAAAAGTTCAAAATCTTCCCTATTTAAACTATTTTTGAAAAAGCACAAATCTCTTATATCGGCTAGAATAGGACAGCGAGCAATAAAATGGTAAACAGTTTCGTTTTCATTTAAGTTACACAAAGAACATAACCATATCTTATCAGTACACCACGGTTCATAATTTAAATCAACAAGTTCCGCCCTTGCTTTAATGATCCAACGTATCGTTTGTATATCAAATTTGTCATTTAAAAAACGTCTACTGCTGAGATGAAGTTCAAGGTCCCGATACTGTTTATGATATGTTGCATTCCTTGCCCTCTGTAAACATTCTCCCTCCCAAGCAATTCTGACCGCTTGAACAACGCCAAGTAACCGTTCACGTAGCCCATCAATATTGCCCATATCCACATCAATACCGTATTTAAATCCCAACTCTTTTCACTCCTGGCACCAGTAAATACCCTTTTTTATTATCTGTTTAGCCAGAATGATCGGCAGTCTATTAGTTGGTAAAGAAACAACTCTTAAAAGGTAATCCAGTTGAATTTTTAATGTTAAAAGATGAACCTTTTCAATCCCTGTTTCTAAAAACAAGACTTAATTTGGGGTGTTAATCGGCAACTTAAATATTCTTTTTATAAATAATCTAAGAACCCCTTCCAATTCATCACTTTCCTTGTAGCCCCAGACCTGAGAACTGTAGCATAAAATCGCTTTTACAATAGAATTAAAACAAGTAAACTTAGCACCAAGTGGAACCTTATCGTTACTCAAAAGTTTATGCCATACCGCGTTTATAGCGCATTTTGCAGCTATAGATTTGTCCTTAAATTGAGATTCCCATGACAATAATGGAGTAAGTGTAACTCCCAAATATTTATATTTATTGACAACCTCTACCCGTTGTCCTTTGTACCACCACTTCTCATTTCTACATAAATGACCCCCTTTTCTAAAAACAATAATTTTAGACTTATTTAAATTAACACTAAGATTCCACTTGTTACAATAAATTTAGAGGTTAGTTATCATACTCTTCAAACTACCTTGTCTTAAACCCATATTGGTTTCAAAACAGTTCGTTACGCCCTCATTACACCACACGCCCGATGTTGTACCTTTGTAAAGTTCTTTTATAATATTCAGCATACGAGAAGAAACACCCAAATGCGATAGCTTGAAATACAGCGCCTTTCTATCAATAGTATCAAAAGCAGCGGAAAAATCTACAACAAAACAATACAGTTTCGCCTGCTTCTTTGATAGTTCTGTTATAACTGAATCATACTAGTTAAATTGAAAATGTTATCTATGGTGGAATAACCCTTTCTAAATCCTGCTTGAAATTCGCTAATTATCTGTTTACTATGTACCCAATTGTTTAATCTATTGTGTAACAAACTAGAAAATATTTTCTATAAATGATAGACCTCTGAAATTTTGCACACAATTAACATCCCCTTTTTTATGTAACGGGAAAATTATTGATTTTTTAAAACTTTCCGGAACACATTCTTCCTTATAAATTTTATTAAAAATAGCCAATAGCTTTGAAATTAAAACCCGTGAGCCGTTTTTAAAAATTCATACGGTACTCTATCGAAGCCTGGAGCCTTCCCATCTTTCAATTTTATTAAAACCGTTTGCAATTCCTGCTCGTCAAATTGCTTGTCAAGATATTTGTCCAAAATAAACGGTTCAGTATAAGAAATATCCCTCAGTACATAAAGAGGGTTCAAAAGATTTTTAAAATACTCTACCCATTCGTCACCGCTAATATTTCCAGATAGTCTGCTTGTTGTATTTTTAAAAGTTTTCATAGCATTCCAAAATTGTTTTGCATCTTTAACTTGCCCCAAACTACTTACAACATATTTGTAATAAAGTTTGCGTTTAGTTTTGCATAACGATTTAAAGTTTTTATTAGCCTCTAAGTACGCGTCTTTAACTATAGTTGAATTTGTTTTGCGGAACAGCTTTAAGAGTTTAAATGCTCGCTTCCTTGACGCAAGGCATTCGAAGTCAAACCATTGTTGTTTTTTGTTTACCACTTTTTTGTTATTGTTTGCAGTAGATTTAAAATGGGCAGCTTGTTTTATGCTACTAATAATTCTATTGATATTTATCTGGCTATTATTCGAGATATCGAAGGTTGAAAGTTCCCTATCTATGTTTTTAGTAAACAAGACGTTATCTGAGTTAGTCCATTTTAATCTCGGCAACAATGGTAGTATACTATCCCTACCCCTCTGGCCCTCTACAGGTCTACCAACTGTACAACTTACACAAATAGGCAGATGATCCGATCCTGCATGACTTATAACCTCAAAATTATTTACTAATTCTAAACTACTCACTGATATAACTGCAAAATCGATTACAGAATTACCCATGTTCCCAATAAAAGTATATTCTCCTTCAGCGTCACTTTGAGTTCTGCCATGCAGAACAACTAATCCAAAATTATGAAATAGTTCTAAAAGTTTGCGCCCCCTTGTATTTAAAATCTTGTCTTTCGATTTTCTAACCTCTCTAATTGTACTGGTTACATTATATAATTATAGGTATCAGCATTATTTTGTTCGTTAGATATTCGGCCATTAAAATCCCCAATTATTAATAAGTTTTGCTCTGAATGTAAATGAACAAAATTAGATAAATTTTCAAAGTTGTTCTCCCATTTATTATAATTTAAATAAATTGGCAAAACCAACAAAGCCTCATCATTATTGCAGTTTTTAATTTCCACTAATTTTATGTTATGTTTGCATACGAAACTAACTTCTTTGGTAAAGGATGACTGTAAATTTACACAACAAATAATACCTCCTATTGCCCTTCCAAAATTAGCATTTCTTTCTGCAAAATTAAAAATGTATTTTAAAATTAGGAAGTCTCTTAACAATAAACTCTCATCATGTTCAGAAATAAAAGTTTCTATTAAAAAAATCAAATCATACTTATTTAGTAATTGAAAAAAGAATCTTCACCAACCTTGGCTTTTAGTCCACAAACATTATACGACAATATTTGAAAATTACTTGCTTGAAGCACTATTCTTTCCAGCTTCTTGCCAGCTGTCCTGATATATTGTCCTGAGAAATTGGTGTTTAATCCCTAAGAAGATGTAGTCGTTGTCTCCACTCCTTTCGTATCCGTCTGACCTGGTTGCAGCTTCCCTGGACCGTTTTTTCTCAATTCTGCTATTCACGATGAGAAATCGAGTTTGAATAGAGCCTTGAGTTTCGCTATTCCATCCGTACTGCCTGCCATCAGTGTATTGTTCTCCCAGGTGAATTTGAAGCCTTCTATTCTAAGGTGATCAAAAACCAACGGCATACGACGTCTTCCCAACTCTTTTTCTATCTCACGTCGGACTGCAGCAAGATATGCACGCTTTAACCTTACATCCTGTGTGTAATCCCGGTGTACGACATAAGATGTTCCCCTTAACTTACTTACATTGGACATGATCCAACCAATATCATCATCGGAAGGGAAATGGGAAATTATTGCTCTGCCCTTTGCTCCTAGAGGGTGTGCTCTATTGACCCACACACTGTCATTACACTTTAACACTTCTACACAGAATTGTTTCACCAGGCCTTTAAAGTCCGTTTGGCCATTCCACTTAAGTCCTACAAAAATTAAATTGTTACGCCTCGATCTACCTTCTAAATCATTTAACTTATCCATAATAACCTGTTCTTGTTTTTTAATACAATCTATCTTTGCTTTCAACACTTTATTCTCTTCCGTCAGATTTCTCACCTCAGAAGACAAAACCAAGAGGTCTTCCTTAGTAGCTAATGTCGATAATTTCGTATCCAGCAATCCACTCAATCCAACCATTAGCTGTCCATGTGTCATGTCTCCTACCTTTGCATTATCCATCTTGTCACAATGCGTTTCCGACATTCCCACCGAAACACTTGCGTTTTCTGACAACTCTGGCGAAATATACGCTCTAGAACGTTTTAAGCCTCTCGGGGTTTTCGGGGCAAAATATTTATCAATAGTTGAGTCAGTCAAACGCCCAAAAGTCCACCAAAATACAAAGAAAGCTTGAATGAGTACACACGTAACAGGTCAATACAACGGCATAGGAAAGCACGATTGTCCACTAACAAATAAATGTCACTTTCTTTAATAACGTAAATATTTCTTGCTTTATAAAATAAAGTGAAATTATAGCAATAGAACTGGAATAATACTAAAACTTTGAAACTTCACGTTTACGTAGTTATTATACCGACTACACGTTATCTTGAGTCAGGCCGTTCCCGCAATCCTATAGACATGGAAGTACACGTGCACTGAACAACTTACACTTAGATTTTATTCTTTGAACACAGTTTCTATGAATTTCTTTTACACGATATACTAATTAACCACTAATTAAACTTTGCACTATATTAAAGTTTTATATTTGTCACTAAAAACATCGAACTTATAAGAATACTGCGGAGCTGATTTAAGTAACGTCCGTTTCTAATGCAGTCAGTGCTGCCAACCTATTTTGTATTATTGTCACTTAGAATTGGTTTTTATTTATATAAAACTAACAATAACACCGTGTATAGTGATAATATTATGTCCGATATTGTTTCAAAATATCTCCAATTCATTACGGACCCTTACTTCCGTGATGGAAACGACAGTAATTGTTGATTGGGTTTCGTCAGAACAAAAGTGTACATAATGTATTAAAGCAGAAATGATAGCCACAAACTCTTCAGCATTTGATAATTTACTTTGAAAATTTAAATTACACTTTCCAAACAAAAGGGCCAACTTTAAAGCAAGATGTAGTGTTAAACAAGTAATATTATGTTCAAACATGAAGAACTTCTTCCGTTTTGCGGTAGTAAAGAACTTCTTCTGTCTTACAACAAAATCCGAGAAAAATTTACAAGATTTGTAAATTGTTTGAACAACATTAAAATCGTACCTTTTAAGTGTTATTTACACGACGGAAAATTTACAATAGCCTGTATTAAAGAATGTGTTTTCTACAATACAAACCGTCGAGGAAGAGTGTTAGTAACGAAAATAGATTTTGACTTTTGACTAATTGTTGAACACAAGTGTTTGTTGCGTCTGGCGGGTCATACATCTCATTGCAGCTGCTTCAACCCAAAACTATCCTAATTAAATAGATACCGTAGGCCTACCATAAAGCTCTATTTAATTTAAATTGTTTTATAAAAATATATTGTTATAGGTTTATAATATGAGCATACGTGTCATAGTTAATTGTGGGGAATTACAGAGTTATGAGAGAATTCCTATTAATTAATATATTTAAATAGAGTATGAAAGCTGTAATGTTTTAGGACTTGTAAATGCCAAATGTTTGTTTGATAGAGTGGCAAGCATGTTTGTTTGGAAATGTCTTGTCCAGAAATTCAGTTGATAGGATTAACTCGCATTACAACGACTGATCAATCAAAAATTCAAATATATCTAGCTCAGTTAACTCATACTGTGTAATATAAAATATTTTTTTAAAGACAGTGTTTTTACTATCTCATTGATACAACTTATTTGTTTAATGTTGATACATTTTATTTGTTTGTTTATGTTTGAATATAAATAAGGTGAATTTCACATATTTTATTTTGTTGTCACAACATTGAATTTTAAATGTCATAAAAACCTTATAATATTTAAATTATAAATTAAATATTTTATATAAAATAATCTGACATAATTAAACCTAAAAGTTATTTGCTAACAGTTTAGGATTGTTTGTAATTAATAATTTAGTTGCATAACTGTGGAATAATTTAATTGCATAACTGTAGAATAATTTAGTTTCAAAACTGTAGAATAAATTAGTTGCATAACTGTAGAATTATTTAATTGCATAACTGCAGAATAATATTCCAGTAAGGTAGCACTAGAATAGCATATCCGGTGCTCTAGATTACCTAATGTAAAGAATAATTTTATTGAATAACTGTAGAATAATTTAGTTTTATAACTGTAGAATAATTGACTTGCATAACTGTAGAATAATTTAATTGCATAACTGTAGAATAATTTAGTTGCATAACTTTAGAATAATTTAATTGCATAACTGTAGAATATTTTAGTTGCATAACTGTAGAATAATTTAGTTGCATAACTGTAGAATAATTTAATTGCATAACTGTAGAATAATTTAGTTACGTAACTGTAGAATAATTGAGTTGCATAACTGTAGAATAATTGAGTTGCATAACTGTAGAATAATTTAAAATTCTATGAATAAATATTGTTTGTGGATTAAGAAAGATAACATCCTCTTTGTGTATCCTTACTTTATCTTGACTGATTTTCCTAATTTTGTAACGGAACCAATAAATAAGTGTGCTAAATTTATATAACCTGCAATGGCTTAAACGAGTGTGTACACTTTGCAGCTAAGGATTTTCGTAGGTTTTTTGTCTTCTAATTAAGGTTACCGTAACCTACTTTGTTTTATAATTTATTAATTGTTGTGTTATAAATAACTATCGATCTTGACTTGTGAGAAAGTAACTAGATCAAATAAAACCTGAACACAAAATCTCACAACAAATACGTTTACTAACTTCAAACGCGTCAACGACAATGTCGCCATCCTCGTTGATGCACGTGCTACAGTAACCAAACTAGAACTCAGATGTTATAGTTTGGTTACTGTAGCCCGTGCATCACTGAGGATGGCGAAATTGTCGTTGGAACGTGTTTGAAGTTAGTAAACGTATTTTTGTGAGCTTTTATGTTCAGGTTTTATTTTATCTTATTGTTTTATACAAGTTTATACTAAATACGAAGAATAAGAATGAGACTTGGAAAGGAAATATATTTGAGTAAGAATTTTTTTTTTTTTTAACTAAAGATTTGCATGTGCCCTAAATACAAAAAAGTTTAAGAAATGCATGTGAATACAAATTACGTTTTATAATTTTTTGTAATTTTGTTTTCAATTATTCTTTTTTATTTATCTAACATTATCGTTACACGAAGGATACAATTATAATTTCACTGTCTGTATTGTCTCACATTTCCAATTCGTTACTGGATGGTCAATAATACTTATATCTTACTAAACCTCGCGTGACGGAGACTACGGCAAATATTGATTGGGTTTAGACAGAACAAAGGTGTAAATAATTTATTATTATTAATGTAGAACTGACAGTCACGAACCCTTCAGCATTTGATAATTTATTTTGAAACTTTGGATTATACGTTTTAAACAAAGACATCAACTTTGAGTTAATTAAATTGGATTTAAATACAGTATTTGCCGTTTAAAGCAGCACTATGGTCAACGAGTAAAGTATACGTCTTTAGGGCAGTTAAACACAGTTAAACACACTCATCAGATTTGAACTACACAGATTTAACAATATGAAAAAAGAGTTCAGTGATAGCTGAGCATCGAACAATATTTTCCAACACTACAAATAAGGAATTTTTCTTCATATATTTGTTTAACCCTCTTAGTTTACATTAAGAGTACTTTGTGTTTTTAATGAGTTGTTATTATGTTGTTTTTGTTTTTTTAGACCAAAAACCTGGGTGGTTATCATCGCCTGGAAAAAGAAGAGCATTTGCGTAATGCTCATAGACTTAATAAGTAATTGAGATATATACGATTACACACAGGTATAAATTCGAATTTTAATTTACACACACTACGGACACAATACGATAAAATAACAACGATAAAAACAAATAATTAAACAATAACAACTTGTCACAGGGCTGTAAAGGTCCCTGTTACATAACGACGAATAAAACTCTAATTAAAATAACAAGTATTAAATCTTAACATGGCATTTGGGTTTCGTAAATATATATATTTTTTAAATGTTACCAATTACATTCAACCGATGGAGGAATTCTAACACCATATTAATGGTTTGGGAGTCATCACCCAGCATCCTCCGAATGCAATTTGGTAGCAAAACCTCTTACGAACATGTTTTAATTTCATTCAATCTAAAAGTAGGTGTTAGATTTAGGCAGTAAGGACAAAGCGGCGGATCCCCCCAACGCATCAGAAACCCGTGTGTTCGGTGTGTTAAACCAAAATGGCCAATGTGTAGACGAGAAACCACCACTTCCTCTCGACGGATTTGGTGGTTTGAGGATATCCTAGGCCGAACGGTATCTTTAATTTGGAGGAGTTTATTTTTTGTCTTGTACTGCTACCCTCTCTTCTTCACACTGTCTAAACAGGGCTTGATTTAAAGAGGACATTCAGTCGGACGATATTACTTTATTCACGCTACGCTGTAAGGAAGTGGCTTCCTTAGCAGCTAGGTCTGCATTGGTATTTCCCTGTATACCGGCGTGACCTGGAACCCAGCAAAACGACACCCCCACGCCCCGTAGCCAAAGACTGTGCGTGGAGCACAGAATATCTTTGACCAAAGTTCTAGGACAGTACATATCTTGAATGGATTCAAGTGCACTTCTAGAATCTAAACATATACGAAGATGCTCCGGTGTTGGTAGTACAACATTGAGTGGTTTGAGTATTGCAACAAAAAGTTCTTCTGTATATACAGAAGAGGAAGATGGTAATCCATGAGTGAAGCTGTTTCCTGACAGAACAAATGCGCATCCTACTCTATTGTCCAGTTTAGAATAATCAGTGAAAATAATATGACTTGATGGGTATAGTTTACATATGGATATAAATTCCTGACGGTAAACAACATCGGGTGTAGTTTGTTTTAGATATCTAGACAGTGAGAGATCAACATGAGGTTTTTTAATCGACCATGGAGCGACAAAACATGGTATATTTTCATATATAGGAGGTAGTGCTACACCCAGATTATTGAGGATACGGATAGTTCTGATCTCATAGGGAGCAGTAGAATGCTTACGGAAATCGTACTATGCAAATAATGAATTGTTAAATATAATCTCATATGAAGGGTGCAAAGGTTTGGAGCGCAAATGACACATATATGACAATTGTAGCTGTTGTCTGCGTCGCGTAAGCGATGGCTCACCCGTTTCAACAAGCAGATTACTAATGGGACTAGAACGAAAAGCTCCGGATGCTAGACGGAGAGCAGTGTTATGAATCAATCTTTTTAAGAACCGATAACCTAGCTGACGAATAGACTATGGACCCATAGCCAAATCGTGATCGAATAAGAGCTCGGTAAAAACGCAGCATGCAGGTTCTATCGGCTCCCTAAAATGAGAACCGCTTAAAACCCGTAACATATCTAAGATCTTGATGTAGCGTGATTTTAAATTTGTCACATGCGGGTTGCAAAAAAGTCTATAGGTGAATATAAGACCTAGAAATGTGACAGTATTATCACAGTGAAGTTGAGTTCCGTTTAAGTATAAAGTGGTACTAAAATGCTGTCTGCGAAGAGTAAAAGTAATGCATCTAGTTTCAGCAGCGGAAAACTTAAATCCTGCCTGATTGGACTATGTTTGTAATTTGTTGATTGTTAATTGCAATGTTCTTTCTGCGGTTGCCGTATTTCGGGTTGCCACTTAAATGGCAAACT